>JAPDSC010013854.1:510041-565581 GCA_026290005.1 Latrodectus geometricus | reverse complement strand
CACCATGTAATTCACTTAAAAATAAATGTCTGTGTGTGAAACGTGTGTGTCCGATACGAAGGCAAGTTAATCGAACATCGGCACTTTGTAACGGTAAAACTGATAATGGCACGTAATTTGTTGGAGACCTGCATACTCCATGAATCCTGCCAGAGAGAATTTACAAATCTTTTAACAACCCTTCTCACGTCGAAAAGAGGGACAGATGAATGAAGTATAGACAATGCAGCTTTAGCAGCTGCATCTGCCATTATATTTCCCTCTAGACCTACATGACCTGGGATCCAACAGAAAATTATGTTATAACCCTTGCCAGCAAGGGAATCCAATGCCTCGAAAATCTTGGACACATAAGGATGATAATAGTTTGAATTTTTCAACACTTCTAATACACTCAAACTGCCAGTAGACACACAAATTTTATGATAATTTCCTGTATTCACAAGCTGAAGGGCTTGACAAATAGCCGTAGCTTCAGCTGTAAAGATGGAGCAGGATGTATGAAGGCTGTAACCATAACTGGCATTAGCATAGAATATGCCACAGCCAACATGTCCTACAGTTTTAGATCCATCTGTGAATACAGGCATGTATGATGAATACTGACAGCGATATAAAAAGAAAAACCGTTGAAGTTCTGTCAGATTTTCTAAATTATGCAAATGGATTGATAATCTCTATCTGTGGATCATACCAGGGTGGATGTGAATGTAAGTCAGTTTTAGTAAAACGGACATCATATAGGTCTGTTAAATGCAGTTGAGCTCTAGTTCGAATGAGAAAGGGTTGGATGCTATATGTTCGAGCATCACATTATCTCTTCAAGGCAGGAGTATATACCAAGGATCATAAAGGATGTTGATTGTCAGATATAACTTTAGCGTAATAATTGAGACAGCTGCATCACAGGAAACAAGAAAACATAGCAATCTATTTGTTTTGCTTCAGCATTATTCCATTATACCTAGTCCAATATTTAACAATATGCATAGAAAACTTACAAATTCAAAGGAACACTGCCATAAATCCTTGGAAACTTTATTACTGGTGCTGGTGAAGGAATAAATAATAACTGGTACATTTACTTCTGCTTAAATGCTCAACATTGAAATAAAAGGCTTGGAACATCTTGTTATTATTCAAGCACACTGAATTATTCTAGCTTCATAAAATCAGCAGTTTCAAAGGAAATAAAAATACTACAGTTTCAAAATATTGCTAAAAATTCTAGAATCAAATATGATTAAAAAATTTTCTTTCTCTTTTCATTTCTATACATTCCTAGGTTTATAAACTAGGAAAATTAAAATCATGAAGGTTTTGATAATATTTAGGAACTGTTGCTCTTTTTGCTATACTTGGTAAGTACCTTGTTGACATTTATCATAAAATAATAAATCCCTTGATGTAATTATTAAAATTGTTTAAGTATTCCTTAATACAAATTGTAAAAGTATCAATACATATTTGAAAATAAAAGTCTTCCTTTCTTATATTATTCATTTGCTTTAAAAGCTACTATAGCTTGGAGCTGAATCAAAATTAAGAAAGCTCTAAACTTTAAATCCAAAAATTAAATGTCAAATCAAATTTAGAGAAAACCATTTATTTGCTTCAAAAAAGTCTATTGAAGAATTAATAAACTTTTTGAAGCAAAGAAATCTCTGGTTTTCTCTAAATTAATAAAAAAAAAACTATCACTGTTCATGAACATTCATTTTTTGGTTAATTCTAAAAGGAAATTTTTTTAAATACAGAATTATCTAATGGGAAAAACAAAAATTAACTATTTCATTAATATTCATTTTCTATTCTCATTTCATAAAGATGAAATAATTTAAATATTAATATCAAGACATCTTGACTTTTTAGCAAAAAAAGATAATTGTAAAAATGAATACATAAAAAGGCTTCAACATCAGATCATTCAATTACACATCAAAGTAGTTTTCAATAATGTTAACATATTTTACAGCACACATATTTGTACACAAATTTTTCCTTAGTCTACAAAAGTCCAAGATAGCTTTTAACTCTTATTATATCTGGAAGAATTATAGTTTAATTTGATTTTATTCAATCTACTCCATCAGACTACTAAACCAGACAAGATTTTTCAAAATCTTTACCTTAACAGTATAGCAAAATCCAAATAAGTTGTAATTGTTTAAAACTTCTTAGACATTTTCTATAATGTTTACAGTTAATTTTATTTTTAAAAAAAAATGAAGGTTAGAAAATAGTCATATTTTACATAATTAAAAAAGTTGTTTGTAAACCATTAAAAATAACAATATATTACTGTATGTAGCATACTAGATGCATTTTTATTAAAAAGTGGTTGTATATTTTTATTTTATTTAATACACATCTTAAAAGCAATATTCTTTTCATAACAGATTTACTGCTTTATCTTTATACAGGATTCCTACACAGAGACACTACATATGATATTTTTAAAGGCTATTGCCATTGATCAAAATTCATACTGAACACCAATTTGTTTAATTTGCATTACACAGATACTTAAAAGAAATTTTGGGGTATTATGCTTCTCTATGAGAAGCTTTTAGCCACATTGTTACATTCCTTTTGTTTAACAGCACCATAGATTTAAAGGTCTAATTCAAGAACTCCAAACAAGATCCAGATGGACACTTATGGAATCAATGGTAATTTATAATGAGTTTATAAGTATAGGGATCTACAAATTTTTCCACTCAAGAATTTAACGAAATTAATAGATAATCCATTTCAATAAGTATTCATGCAGATTTGCATAAGAAGGAATAATCAATGTCTCTAAGGTTAAACATGAAACATTTATATCATATCACGTGGTACCTTGGCTTTAAAGCCATGCACAAACAGAAGGTAAAACTGAAAAAATCTACTGGAAAACATTATTGAGCATAACAAGAGTCCTAAAAATGCAGGAAATCAGAAGCAGTCTCATTTTTCTCTTGATGATGATTTTGCAAATTTTTTTAAGCCAAATTATTTTTGATTGCTTAACAGAAATGATAAAATTCTTTTCCTGGTATAATTAAAATGCACTATGAAAGGAATCATTTGTAATCATGCTTTTTAAATTCTGTTTACAATTATGATATTAAAAAAGAGAAAAACATACAAATAGAAAAAGACAAATTTAATGTTTATATTTTTAGTTTGTTTGTTTTAAATGTTTCATGTTATTATTAACATTATAATCATTTTTAATAATTTATATTAGATATGTAAAGAAGTCTGAAGAAAATAATTCTTTCAATATGGGTCTATAAGGAGCGAAAAATGGAGAAATAAAAATGTGTACAAAAGTCTATGAAGAAAATCATTCTTTTAATACGAGTCTTTCACAGGGGCGGGGGTAAGATTGAGAATTCCAATTGGTATTCATCACTAGCAGAAGACAGTTGGTTTGTTAATCAACCATCATTTTTTGTACATGTTTGCTAATTAAACTGGGACAAAGAGTTTAAAGTAGATTACAAGCTACTACAAACAACCTTATCTGCTAGAAAACTTGATTTTTGAAAATATTTTAAAGTAGAGACAATTTTTATAATATAAACATCAAGAATTAATGTAATGCTGAATTATTTTTTTTTACTTCATTGGAAGCCAGTAGTAAAAGAAATACAACTAAGTAATACACAAACCTGAATTTCTAAACTATGAAAATGGGTGAGCACAAATTTAAAAGACCAAAGATTCTACGTACAGATTTTGATAGCGATGCCATAAATCAAATAAAGATATACATATAAAACATTCTTGATTTTGAAATAATTCACCCAAGTATGTATAATATATTGGATTAAAGAATGTTTATGTGAAATTGTGATGAATTAAACGAAAGTGAATAAAAACATAAGTAGATTAGTATGTCTTGTAGAGAGGTTGACATGATTATTGAAATAAAAAAATTTAAAAAAATTATAATTGTTGAAGTGAGTGAAGGCAAGTTTAGGAAGATAAAATTCTACAAAGAGTAGATTGGCATTTGGTGAAATTAAAAAGGGGAATGAACAAATAAGCTTCTTTTCATACAGTAAAAAAAAAACTCTTGAATATAGAATGAATAAACATTTTAATAAATCAAAAATTATGACTGTTAAAACACTAAGTACTTCCAAGCAAAACACTAAAAGAAACTTTTAAAAACTTGGGATGGAATTTAAAATGTATTGTAACTGAATGGATCTAAACATGATTACTTTTAAACAATTCTGAAAAAAAGTGTAAACTTATCAATTTTCTTAAACAATAAAATGATGAAATTGATTTACAGTAAATGCAAGTATCAATAGAAAATAAAGTTTGTTTTTATTAAGTAATATACTTTAAGGAGCAAATCAAGTTAAATGAAAAACTTATCAAATATAGAAGTTAAAAATAATCCTCCACACTCAGATTAGAAAGAGAGAATACTTAATACATCAAATTAATCATAATACATGGGAAAATTGAAAACAGAAATCAGAATAAGACATAAATTATTTAATCTTAGCAAATTGATAATAACTTTTTAAACATTACAAAATTATGATGATAGAGACTCAAAAGATAAAGAAAAAATCACTGAGAGTATAAAAATAAACACCTGAACGTCAAAACTTATTCTGAAGTTTAATAATAGGTTCAACAATTTTTGATAGCAAATATGTAATTTCTAATGGACGAAATGTTATGAAGAGGATATGCAAATTTAACATAAAGATCACTAAGTAAACTAATAGATTTCTGGACTTCCAATTAGAAAAACATTGACTGTGTAACACGACACTGATTTCTTTTACTTACAAGTTTGTGATAAAAATATTTTTTAGACAGATTGCAAGTAGTATCAAACATAGTAAATGAAACTTGTAATAACAGCAGAGAAACTTCTAAAATGTCTAAAAATTTAATCAATTTATTAAATATTGCAGTAATTTAAAAGCTTTTTAAATTTGCTTAAGCTTCTGTTAGTTGTAATCAGTACATTAATGCATCACATGAATATTATCATATCTAAATGTGACAGAATACAATGTTATTTGGTATTTTAAAACTAACAATAATACAAACTATGATAATTTCTTCAACAATAAAACATAATTAGAGAAAGGGATGTAACTTTTAAGTAATAAGCAGAAAAGTAGTAAATAATACCTTTCACTGAGAAAAAGATATGCATAATTATGATTAATAACAAAGAATAAAGAGATAGAAAGGTATCTTATCAAAGTGATTTATTTATAAAATAGCTGAAAAAATTAGAAAGATCAATACGATCACATTGAAGTACATAACCATTAACTAAAGAGGTAAAATTCAATAATCAGAAACTAAGCACTGATTGGAATGCGAAACCCGACAGGCTAATTAAGCAGGTACCTTTCTCTCCCTACCCTACGGCGGGATAACTATCAGGTATGCGGCGATAATTTTGCGTAGTTTCGGTATACAAGGCCATAACAAGAGAAATAATTTGAATGTTAAACACAATTTTTTTAAAAAATAAATTACACTGGGGAATACATATTATATCTATTAAATAAATAAAATTGCAACATATTTTGGCATGCAAAATCCAAGAGGCCTACTTAGGCACGAATTCCAACCGTAGGGTTATCATTGACTTACCTGTCGCGAGGATCAATCCATGTAGTCTTCTTATTTATGTGATCAATAAAATATATTTTTCCATCAAAATCTCTACCCACATCCCATCCGTCCGGTAGAGGAATTTCTCCATTACGTCTTTTCGGCATATTTCGTACATAAAATCAGATATTTGCTTGGTTGCTTTACCTTCGACATTAGCTATACTACATTAGAGTACTCCATCTTGAATACCTCATTAACATAGGAATTGCACGATCTGTGACGTCAGACAACAGCCATCTGACTTTTGCTATCCAGAAAGTTTTAGCCAATCAAATTTTAGTGCCGGTGTGTGTGCGTGTGTGTAGCTATACTTGATCCAATAACAATTTGGTATTGGACTGAAAGAATACACACATGTTCAGAAGTTATTGAAAAGTATCAGCAAGAAAAAGTTGTTGAACTTCGATGGCGAAAATATTCATAACTGAAAATATCATCCTTTTTCAATGATTTCAACAATGACAGCCAAATTAAACATTAAGATAACGGAAATAAACACTACAAAAGAAAAAAAAATAGCATGATATGACGTATTTTCCGGTTACTGAAAAAGTGTTGCCATTGTTGAACATATCACACTATTTATTGTTATTTAAAAATGAATAATTTTTGTAATGAAAATATTAACTCCAAGCTAAAGGTATGGAGTAATAGTCAATTTTTGGGATACTATTTTTGCATTTATTTTGCATAGCAGTTCCGGTTTTCATCCTGATTGTAGTTTGCTCATTTAGAGAGGGTCTTACGAAGCCCTTCTGCCTCAACAATCTACTAAGAAGCCTTATATTTGTTAGTCATTGTGATAATAGTCTAATAATTAGTTAAATTACAATCAATCCACCTTTTATACAATCTAGAACTTAGTTCATTTCTACCATCCGTTATGTATTCTTGATCTCTTACAATTAGTAAAAGAGCACTTTCTAGACTTTTAAGCATTTAGCGGTCTACAGATTGAAGAAATGAATGAATAAATAAATATTGAATTTATTTTAAACAATTATTTGGCAGAAAGAGATTTATATTGATTAGAGGTTAAAAATAAACTTAAAAACTTATAGGTAAATAGAATATTTTACTTCTTGTCAATCAAAACTCACATTATTGCCTTATCAATTTTAGAATATTTTACAGAAATGTTCACTGAGGTAGCCGGAATGTAATAATTATTTTATTTAAAGGGACGACACGACGGTTGAAAATGTATGTGTGTTTAGACACACATACATTTTCAACATTATGGAGCTGTTCTGTTAGTAAATATTTTTATAGGCTCGAACTCAGCTTGTTCTACTTAGTTACATACAGTTCTCGTTTATAAGACTACTACTTAAGAATAATGTACTTAAATTACGTAATATGATATATGATATGGTGATTGTAGTATCCTTGCTGTTATTCGAATAAGAGAATGTCGAGGAGCACTAGAACCATTAGAAATACCAAACACTTGCTTACCATAATTCTTTGCAATTTGAACTTCTGATGGCATAAGGTCGAAATGATTTCCAGAGCAAATTGATTTCTTTGAATAAATTACATCAGGTTTTGAGGAAAATGTAATTCTTGGAATTTTAAGAACTTCAATTTTCCTCAATTGTGATTGGTGTGTCTTTTCAAAATTTCCCGTCATCGAGTTTTATTAAATGGTATAATTTACCAGTTCATAGTTTAACGATACCAAATTTCTATGATAGTTTATTGTTGGGCATAGGAACATGTTTGCATACCATCTCCTACATTTAAAATTCTGTGATTTGGAATTGTGGGTGAAAAATTTTGTGTGTTTGAATTACTTGATTGGTGGACGTAATAAACCTAATTTAATTCGAACTTGGCATCCAAGATATAATTCTGAAGGAATTTTTCTGGATTGTAATGAATTTGGTTGATTACAAAATAAAATTTCTCTTACCTTTTCTGGTATTGAGTTCTTTTCATTAGACATTGACTTTAGTTTCCGTTTAAGGGTTTTTGCATTACGTTTAGCAAATCCGTTAGTTGCAGGATGTCCTGGAGCCATTATTTTATGAATAATTCCATTTTTCTTACAAAATTCTGTGAATTCGGTACATGTAAATATAGATGCGTTGTAAGATACAAGGACTTCTGACAATCCATGCTCAATCCTTTAATAGTTTTATTGTTCAAATGGAGAATTTTGTTGAATTTTAATTTCAGATCATTTTGACCTTGAACTCATAACTATCAAAAAAATTGTATCCCAAAAAAGGCCCCGCATAGTCAATATGTACTCACTTAAAATTTGATCATCGCTCTTTCCAATGATAATTTGACATTTTTTTTAGGATTATCTGCACAGCTTCTACATTCTTGAATTAATTTATCTATATTTCGATCGATATTTTTCCAATAACAATATCTTCTTACTAGATTCTTCATTTTGGGTATTCCTAGATGTGTGTGATGAAGTTCTTTTAATATGTTTGATGGAAGTTTTTCAGGAATGCACATTCTATGTCGTATAAAAATTACTTCATTTTGTATTGAATATTCATAATAATTTTTGTTGCCTGATGAAAATTCTTGTTTTGAAACTGACAATTCTGGATCATTCTCTGTTTCTTTAGAAATTATCTCAAACATAATGAAAGATGATAAATTTGTTTAACAGTCTGGCAGTAAATAATATCATCGTCTTGTAAGATGTTGATCATCTTTTAGTTTTAGTAATGCTCTTGAGAGGTCATCGATATTCTTCATTTTTCCTATGTTGAACTTTATAATTATTATGAGGCAATCGATATTTATTCACCAAGAAATGCTGCACTTTCTAGTGATCGGGATGATGTCGTAGAAGATATTTTACTATTGTGAAAAAAAATTCTATATAATGGGTGGTTATCAGTTATTAGCAGTGTTGTGAGGATGGGGAAAAACCCGGATTCTCCCATTGAAATTTGAAAAATTCACGGGTATAATCAAAGTTCCCAAATTTTTAAAATTGGAGAAAAATCTGAAATTTCTTAAAAAATGTAAAATTTTTAATTATTAAAACCACGGAATGTATAAAAAATATTTATTAAATGATTTCTACTTTTATGTATGGCAATAGAAATTTCACAGAACATTTAGGAAAAGATACCGGCCATTTGTAGAGATTGGAGACGCTTCAACTTGTGTTCATTCCATCACAATTTTATTACTTATTGTTGAAAAATTTTTAAATTATCACTTTGCTTAAGAATTATTTACAGGTGACAAGTTTTACTTCACTTCACTTGATACACTTGCAGGAAAATAATTTATAAAACGAAATAAGATTGGCTCTCAATGCTATTTACTATGGGGGATAAAACGCCAGCGATACTTGTTGGGCTGGTGTCGCAAGCAACTACAATGTGTAAAATTGGATTGTAGGGCATCAAAACCCTATCGCTAGAAATCTCATTTTTTAATTTAATGAATTCAGATTCACAGTTAGAAAACCAGTGGAATATTTTATTTTTCTTTAGAAGTTGTCTCAAAGGATCAGTCACAGATGAAGAAGCATTTAGGAGAAATTTAGAATATGTTATCATACCTAAGAAATGTTTCAATTCTTCGATATTTTTAGGTCGTGGAGCATAAATAATGGCTTGTGGGTTTTTTTTTTTTTATCATTTTTATATATTTTATTTATTTATTTATTTTGGACATTTTGATATTTCACTTTGTGGATTACTTAGCCTAAATAGGAAATTTTGTCTTTAAAAAAATGACATTTTGAACTACTTACCAGCAAATTGAATTTTTGAAGGCGTTTTAAGCATTCGATCAGTTGGCCACGGCATTCTGAAATAGTTTCTCCATGAACTGTAATATTATCGAAATATGTAGATACGCATAAAAGATCCATTAATAATTTATCTAGTATTCTATGGAATTCATTAAGAGCAGATTTGCCAAAGGATAAACGATTTATTCGAAAAGTTCCTTGACTTGTAGATATAGTTTGAATTACCTTGATTTCGTCATGAACTACTACTTGTAAATATGCTTTGAATAAGTCTAGAATGCAGAAAAATTTAGAGTTTCGAAGACTGTTCAATATTTCATCTATCTTTGAGATTGGATAGTGTGCATCTTGTAATTGAGAGTTTAAAGCTACTTCATGTATATACAGGGTGATTCAACTCGTCGGAAACAAACTTTGAGGATCGATAGAGCACACCTAGACAAACATTTTTGAATAGGGAATGTAGGGTCCCTGACGCGATAGTAAGGCGCTAGGCGCTTTTGAAAATTTGGGCGCTGAAATTCGAAACGTCATAAAAACTAAGAAAATGGTTAGATTTTCTTGCTTTTTGCGGCGAAATGATTCTATTTATTTAGACTTTCTTCAGTACCAATTTGATAAGCGTATCTCTTAAAACATTGATAGGGGGCGCTGTAGACTTTGGAGAGCTAGACAACAACTTTAAGCTCGTTATTTTGATAATTTAACACATGCTCGCCAAAGTTTATACTCTAACTTAAACTTTGAACCCAAAAGTAGAACCCTGAAAAAAGCGTAAGAGCCGGAATAAATTATAGAAGTACAGGGTGGTTGAAACTCGAAGGCTACTAAGAGATAAACAAACAGATTTCTTGACTTATGGCATGCATTTTCATGATTCTGTTTGCTGGGGCTCTCTGAAACTCAGTTGAACGGTACAAAAAGAAACACCGATAGGGGGCTCTTTGGGCAAAAAACATAATTCGTTGACATTTCGGACGCTAACTGGAAACGGGGCTCCACGATCAGTTAGGAACAAAACAAGAGAGTAATTTACTTATCATAAGAAGCTATTAAAACTGCAGTTTTTTTTTTTTTTTTTTTTTTTTTAACAAACCTGGTTTTAATCATGCACAATGCGCGCAATAAAACTTACATAAGGTGCTTTTTGCTGATTTATGCAAAAGATATCGTACCATATCGATATGCAAAAGATACGTAATGCGTAGACGACAACACGAAATGACGTAGTTGCATGCGCAGACACGTCTTTTGGACTTGCGGTACCTACTTAAGCTTCGGGTTGCTTGTCTGCAGATCGGTAGTAGGATGGAACGGTACACAAACTCTGAATTGGCTGACATGCATTTGGCGTATGGCGCTGCTGGTTGTAATGGACGAGCCACTCAGCGGTTGTACGCCGAACGTTACCTCAACAGGCAAATCCCCTGCCATGCCTTCTTCGCTCGAGTACACCAGAGGTTGTCCGAGACGGGATCTTTCGACGGAGGCAGGCCTGCATGGGAGCAATCAGTGCGCACCCCCGACAACGAAGAGTCTGTGCTTAACCTGGTTGAGGACAACCCAAGTCTTCGCACGAGAGATATCGCATATATATATATATATATATATATATATACATAATCGACAACACATAATCAACAAATAATCATGTAAGTCAACACATAATCGAACACTACTATCAGGCTTGGGAACAATAACATGAGGTGAACCCCAATCGTTACAATCTACTTTTGTAATTATCTGATCTTATTCAAATGTTTTTGGTTCTTCGTCAATTTTCTCCCATAAAGCAAAAGGTACTTCTCTAGTATTTAAAAATACAGGTTTCGAATTTTCTCAATCACCACAATCTACTTCTCGAAGTTTTGATGTAAAAGGGAAATCGGGTATTTTTCAATCATTCATTACGCTATTAATCATTTAAATTACCAATATTTCTTATGTACAAATTACGTCTGAATCCAGATTCAAAATATCCTAAAATGAAAGTTCGGGCAATAGAGGATTTCTTCATAAATTTATTTTCAGTCAAATCGCAAAGTAAATTTTCTTGTCTTTCTTCAGTTATATAGATTTCTTCAATAAAACTTATGCATATCAAAATAATCAAGATACCGTTTTTTCTTCATCCTCCCAAGCATACATTGGCAAACATTACACCTAGAATGACAATTTGGTTAAGTGATTTTAAGCTATAATCTCTTATTGTAAAGGTATCAATGAATTTTACATTTGAAGTCTGAAGTTAGTTTTCCACAGTTCGAAGGTTTGACGATTCTACAATATTAACGTCTTTCATAGTTTCTTAACCATGAGATAGGAGTAACTGAAAAAAATCAGATGAAAATAAATAAACGCAAGGGAATGATACATGAAAATTAATGCTCAAAAGAGATTTCACAAAATTTTAGCTCGTTAATTGGAATTAAAATTGTTATTCCGTTAATGAAACCAAATTAGGGACCAGAAAGTAGTTCGTAAAATCGTGAGTGTTTGTAAATTAGTGGTTCATATATAAACAAGCATTTACCGCATATTAAATTTCGCTTTTATTTTCAAAAAATTATAAACAAAAAATTATCTGAAAAAATATACTATAACAAAAATAATAGGAGACTAAATTTTAAAATTATGTACCATGTAGCTTTAAAATTTTGCTTTTGTACTAGATGTTCTTCATAAAGAAGAGTAAAAGGAGAGGGTATGTTTGTGGGACAATGTTTTTACCTCAATCAACAACTCATATTTTGTGATTGAAATTTTTAAGCAATTGATTCTATTTGTGATAAACACAGCTAGTAATATCATTCAATTAGATCAATGAGTACCAGAAAGTGCATTCATAGGTTTCTCATGGTACTTATTCTCTTTGTAAATTATATTTTTTTCAATTTTCTTTACCTTCGTCTAAATGTGATACAACAATTTGTATGTTTCAACAATTTTATTTTATACAAGCAAAGTGCGCTGCCTTTATCTTATGCCTTTATTTGAAATCTGAGATTTAATAATTATTCAATAATGGTTGTTTATTTTAAAGTAGAAGTGAATTTAAAGGTATATACACGTCTTTTAAATTATACGGTACCAATATAAACTTTACGAATAATTAGTAAATTTTTCCTTTTCGAGAATGATGTCTATGAATTAAGATTTAATTACATTTTTACTCATATAGAGATTTCAGAACACTTTGTGTTTTTATTTTTGCCTTAGATAATTTTAAGATATTTACCTAAGTTCAAAATGTTAAAATATCAAAAAATGTTGTATAATAATTTTGAAATTAGTTTTGTAAAAATATTAAATTTAATTAAATAAATTATCAACCTATTAAAAGTAGATCAAGAAGACCGATCACAGGGATTGACTTATTAATTAGAAGCAATCAGAAAATATTTTACAGTAAATTAGAGATTATCAGCGATGTCTAAACTCAAAAATAAATTAAATAAATAAATTCTTTTCATAAAGATTTATTTCAATGCAAAGAAACAAATAATTTTCAAACATTTGCTAAAGGAATGAATCAATTAATAAGTAAGAAGTTAGTAATTTCACTATTTCTCAAATAGTAAACATGTTAATTATGCATTTAAATTTCTCAAATGTATATTTGTATTAATTAGTTCAATTTTTTTCTTTTTTTAAATTTATTTTGTATTTTGTTAACGAAATTAAAGCTTATTTGAGATAGCCACTCCGTTCAATTCCGATAATAATCAGCAGTTTACTGTATTTCATTTAGTCATAAAGCACTCCTTTCTGCATAAATCCATAGTTTGAGGCATATAAAGGTTATTGAAATTATAGTATCTCTAAAATATATATATATTTAACTCTTCCTTAAACATATCGACAAATGAGTTGCTTAACTTTGGTAATATTCTAAGTCCTCATTATGTATGTTCCAAATATGTATAGAAAATATATAGACTTAGAGGATTAATTTAGAAAACTACATCAAAATTAACTTCGATATGTCCTTACAGTGTTGAATAAAATTTTTTTTTACAAAACTTTGAATCCCATAGCTACTTTTTAGTTCCAGTTTTTAGTAAATTCGGCCATCTCAACAACGTTGAAAGTACAGTGCAAATATATATTTTAAGAATATTTTTGATCTTACAGCAGCAGTAAAATTCATATCAGTTTAGAAATGTTTAGTAATAGAATGCTAAATATATTCTTGTTTAGCTTTTTCTAAAAATGATTTAGTTCATTTGCATCCAACTCTTTATTATTGAAAAACTTGTATCATTTACTAATATAAATTCAGAATTTCCATTACAGCTTCAAGAGCTTGGAACTAGTCATTAATGAATGACTAGTTCAAAGCTTTTGAAGCTGTAATGGAAATTAAATAACTGCAATTAAATTTTTTGTTTTCAAGGTTGTGAAATATTCAAACTTGGACATGTAAAAGTAAAAAGAAATATTGTTGATTCATCAATAGTGCAACACAAGACGGACGTATCAAGCACAAAATCTCTGGGTGTTTATCTGGGTATGTATTTCTTTGTAAGAAAAAATTTCTGATTTTAATTGGAATATATTTGTGCTCTTTTACGTCTCTGCATAGTATACTTACAATTTTTGTCTTATCCAATTATTATCATTTCCTTTTGAAATTAAATTTTTTTGTTATAATAAAGACAGATGAATATGTATCAAAAGAGCAGTTGAATATGCATAAAAGACTTCTTGAAGGCTTTGCTTAAACATGGGAATCAAGTTTAATTTTTATTAACAAAGAATTTAGTAGTCCAGCCTGTGCTCATCTGCAATTTGTTATTTATATTCATTGGTAAAACGTATTAATACGCCTTAAAAATATTAATGCAGCTGGAACAGTAAAGGCAATAGAAAAAAATGCACATTTTATAATATTTACCTATTTATTTCGGTCATAGTATCAATATATTATTATTATATACATAGATATTATGGCCAAGTATAATATTTTGCCAATAATGCAGGAATCTCAAGCAGTATTAAAAGGATAAATCAGATTTAAGTAGGTGTCAAGGGAATTGTAAGTATTGCCTTTTTACTGATAATTTGGTTAGTCTTGTATGATAATTATTAATAAAATATAAGAAGTCAAGGAAACAATATATATTCGCAATTATTTCAAGCTTAAACCAATATGAAAAATGAAACTGAATAAATGAAAAATGAAACTGGTGTTGCATTTTATAATTTTCATTTCCTTTGATACCAGACAATATATTGAAAAGTGCAATTTTTTATATCCAGTAGTTATTTTTGCATTTTAATATCGTTATATAGTGCCTGACATAGAAAATGCAACACCATGAAGTTTTGGTCGTATAAATATGTAAATTTCTGAGATTACGCACCGTAACATGTTATGTAAACAATGTAAAATGCAAGTTGGTCATGTTATTATCTCGCCAGATAAAGGGAATAGAAACGGAGGACAAGCCAGCAGTCTTATCTCTTTGCCGCTTAGGAAATCCAGTATTTCGGGAAGTTCAAAACTGCAGAAGACACGTGTGGAAGAAGTGATGACTAGACGACAACATCGAAGACAGTTCCCGCAAATGGACGGTTTTGTGAGAGTTCGAATTATAGGCTTACGTACGGCTGGTTGGTCCTACCGTCGTATCGCTGCTGAAACCCGCCTAGATGCAACAACTGTGTATAGAATTTGGATCAGATGGGTGAATGAACAAAATGCTAATAGTCGCATAAGACCAGATCCATCTAGACGGACAACAGAACTGCCAGATCAACGCATCCGAAGAGCAGCTTTTCGGCCCCTCAATCAACTTCTCTTGACATTTTGCGCTAAGTGCAGACAGTTCTGGATGCTCCAATATCTGCGAGAACAATTGCACGACGATTGGGGGAAATGGCTTGCACACATACCACCCTTTACGAAGACTGCCATTAACGCCAAGGCACCGTAGGGAGAGATTGAGATGGCATCGTCAACGAGCCACTTGGATGACTGAATGGCAGAATGTGGTGTTCAGCGACGTGTCTTGGTTCTGTTTGACTAATGATAGTCACCGGGTGAGAGTCTGGAGGCGTCGGGGTGATAAAGCCAATTAGACCACTATTGTTGAACACCACACCGCTCGTCAACGTGGAATAATGGTTTGGGGTGCAATCAGCTACGATAGCAGATCACCCCTAGTACGCATGAGAGGCACGTTGACGTCACGACGGTACGTTGATGAGGTGGCACCTCATCAACGTACCGTCGTGCAGCACAATAGGCACAATCGCATAGCACAATAGGTTGCAGCACCTCAGAGGTGTTGCAACCTATTGTGCTATCTTACCTTCAGCAGCTTCAAGATAGTTAGTATATCCCAGCAGGATAACCAACATCGCACAAGGCATTAGTCAGTAGACAAGCCTTGCAGAATATCCAGTTGCTTCCTAAGCCTGCGATGTCTCTTAATCTTTCCCCGATAGAGCATATCTGGGACGTGATTGGACGTCGTTTGTCTGTTATGCTTCCGTCGGAGGGCGAGCTATGGAGAATGGTTCAGACCATATGGGCTTCTATCCCTCCAGGACACCGTCCGCACATTAATTGACTCTCTATCAAGCAGAATGTTTGCTTGCATCGCCACGAAAGGCGACCATACTACTTACTGATTTTCTGCATATTTCGTCAATGTATAAATTTATTTTTTTGTAAATAACATCACTTATTTATATATATATGCTCGATCTGTGTATCGATTTTTATCACATTCTATCAAATATTTTATGGTGTTGCAATTCCTATGTCAGGCAGTGTATAATAAGACAATCATGTTTCATTTAAATATGTTAAAGAAAGCAAAAACATCACAATAATAATTTATCTTTTAGCTACTTAAATTAGTCCTCCAATACTTTTGTAAGGAAATAATTTTATGTTTCAGCTTTGTATTTCGATATTTTAATCAGAGTTTCTAATTAAATATTTCATCATTCTCAAATAAAAATATTTTAGAAATTGGATTCCTATCTAACAAGATTTCCCCACAATTGTTTTAAGTAAATATTAAAAAGAGTTATCTTTAAGTTAATATAAAAATAAGTAAATAAAAGTCACATTTTTACTCATAATTTTAAGTCATATATTTCTCTGTTAAGTCATATTCACACTCAAAGGTTTTCTTTATAATAAAATGTCAGTTTCATTAAAGCAATTTAATTAGTTTAAAAACAATTTCATATATGTTAAAATTTAATTTAACAGGATAATCATTTAAAAAGAAATACATAATATTTATTCTTTTCAATAGTAAAAATCCGGAACTATGCTTTTCCGCCACAAGATGTATTTTTATTTAAAAATTCAACATAAATTGTTTTTTAGTTATTAAATCTTCTTG
Source organism: Latrodectus geometricus (assembly GCA_026290005.1). Classification (NCBI taxonomy): domain Eukaryota; kingdom Metazoa; phylum Arthropoda; class Arachnida; order Araneae; family Theridiidae; genus Latrodectus; species Latrodectus geometricus. The sequence continues at coordinate 548,820 of JAPDSC010013854.1, read as the reverse complement.
GAAACCATAACATTTCTCTAAAAATGTGCTTAAAGCCTCAAAGTACAATACTTTTCTTCTGGTTAACTTTTCTCACTTAAGTACTTCAAAGTGTGTCTACTATTTCTTTACATAAAATTGTAAATAACTTAAATAATTATATGTGTAGCACTAACATACTTTTCTGCATCTAAACTAGAGTTAGTTTAAAGTCATTGATATTTTCCAAACTGATCATTTTTGCTCTACTTTTATGAATAGAGATTTATAAAAACAATTTTTCCTTATTTCTCATTTCTCTCCCATTCTTCCAGAGATCTTTCCAGTTCTTGGAGAGTCTGTGGGGTGGTTGGTGGCCAGCAACTCGTCTTCATAGAGCGTCCCAAACGTGTTCTATTAGATTCATACCTGGAGAACACGCTGGCCATTCCATTCGTACTATTCCTTCATCGAAAAGAAAATCCTCCACCATATTAGCACGATGTGGGCTGCAGTTATCGTCCATTAAAATGAAGTCATCTCCGATAGTTGCAGCGTAAGGGACTACAATAGATCTGAGGATCTTATCTTCATATCGGCTACCAGTCAGAGGTCCATCTCGAATGATATAGAGGACTGTGCGCCCGTCAATGGAGATGACACCATACACCAACAATCCGCCACCGCCAAATCTGACACTTTCATGCATGAACGCAGAATTATTTCTACTGCCACGGTCCCTCCAGATGAAAATACGACTATTATCAGGATGAACAAAAAAACGGGACCCGACAGAAAAAAGAACATTGCTCCATTCATTTCTCCTCCTGTTCACGTGCTCTGTGGCCCACTTCCTGCAGTCGCTACGATGCCTTGATGTTAGTTTAACACATACCATCGGTCTGCGAGCATACAGACCTACACCATGAAGCCGTTTTGGACAGTGTGAGTATAAACCGTGGTGTCAGTAGCCGGGCGAAGGTGTTGTTGGAAAAGAATAGCTTTCATATTTTGGTATCTCCGAGCTGTTAGCACTAAATAACGATCTTCCTTAGGCATTGTAGCCAGTCTACCACCTTGCCCTGGTCTTCGGCCTGCACTTCCAGTCTCCAAAATACGGTTCCAGATCCTGGAAATCACACTTTGTGACACTCCAATGGCTTGCGCTACTTCGGCTTGAGTTTGGCCCCATTCTAACCTACCAACAACTCTCCAAGCTTCTGAATCCGTTAAATGACTTCGCTGAGACATCGTACTCATGGAAACAAAGCAATCACTGAATGCCGATCAGCCTTATCGTCATTGTTTATTATTTAGTTGAAAGTCAAATTTCATTCTCTGCCTCTGAAGTGACGTTTTTGACGTCGAACTCAAAATTAACATACTCCACAGTTTGAAAATCAGAAAAATTTTCCTTTGTGATTCTCTTCTTCCATTTTCAGCAAAAAAATTTCGCTTTTATCTTTACTTTATGTAAAACTTAAATATTCTTTAATTGTTTTGAACAGTGTATGTATATATATATATATATACGGGGTATTTTAAATTGCTTTTATAGATTAAGAGGGGTGATAACACCCATCCAATAATAGCCATACAACATAGGGTCGCATTCGACTCTGAGACCCAGAAAAGAGAAAAATAGAAATGCGTAAAACAAGAACAAGAGGTCTCGATGATCGAAGTGGATCAAGGCACAGAATTTAAATAATTTACCTTAATTTTTCTCTTTTTTGTTTCTGTCGTAATAAAATCACAATGCTCTTTCTGTTGAATTGTTAATTTATTGTTTTGTTCAAATCAATTAACGATTTTCTCACGCACCTCTAATAATAATTTCTCATGGAAAATAGTTTTATGAGTGATGTTCTAAAAATCAAATGAAGAATAAGAACTTTCATTTTTAGTCATGTTTATGATTATACTTGAAGGCATTTTGCCTGAAAGTAAATACCAAAGCTGAGAGTAGAATAGTCTACGCTCACGTCTTCAGTTAAATATTTATTTAAAATAGTGCATTCCAGTTGTCTTAGTCCTCGCTTGTAAAATTTGACTGTAGACTGACAAAACCAAGCTAACAAGAAGAATATGTAATATAAATTCCTGAATCTCTTTCTATTTCTGTTATACTATCACTATATATACATTCTATCATTCTCTAAATTTGACTATTTGAGACGCATACCAAATTAAAGAAATTCGTTATTGCATGTCAGAGTTGTTAAAAAATGTTATTTGTTCGTGAATGCTCTCCTAAAAGAAATTGTGCTCAGCAGGATAACATTTTTGTGGTGCGTCCTTGATCCGGGAAAAAAACGTTCATAAAACTATCTCCTACGCATTGAATAGAAAGATATAAAGCTATAATGATTATAGTGAGATTACTTCATCTTTTGATTCATGCTCTTGAATTAATTTAAAATTCTCATGATAAGAATTTTACTTCTAAAGCCGGCATTTTCTTGAAACTTCATTAAGAAAATCCAGTTTTGTTATCACTTTATTTTTCGATGATAAAAAAATGTTTTCTCCAATTGCCTTTATCAAGGATTTTAAAATCTAAGGCGGTTAACCTGGTCACTTCTGATCAACTGTAAGACGATATTGTAAAAGAACTTGAGATGTTTCAAGGTCAATGAGAAATGGTTTTTAATTCTTTTTCTCTGAAATCAGAATCTGTCTTAAAGCAAGTAAATGAAGTAGATTATGAAATATTCTTTCATGACAAACAAGAGAATGTTCTCATCATTCTAATATTTCACCAGAATCATGAGAATACTATTTTAGGACAATAATTTTGAATAAAATTGTGTGTATTAAAATTTATGTAATTTTAAAATTTGCAGACAGATCCGTAAAGCACGAAGATAATATGTTTATTAAATATTATAATACCGAAGAGAATAACTCAACATTTAAAGATGAAAATAAATTAGAAATACTAAAAAAAATATTCTTCAGAATTGCCAAACTGTTGTATATGTATTTTCATTTCGGGAAATCAATAATCCGGGAATATCAATTAAGGAAAAAATTACAGATGTGGCAGGCAAAATTAACTACTATAGAAGCTTTACACGAATACAATGTAGGTATTTTTCTTAATATTTATAAACTTTACATGAAAGAAATTTATAGTTATTTCATAAACTTTTTATATATTATATTATAATAATTATTTATAAACTTTATATGAAAGCAAATAAAAGGAATTTTTCACCATTGCAGTTATAACATACTGCTGAAATACAGTTTAACACTATAAAATATTTAATATATACTAGAGAAACAGAACCGATGTACATTTAAATGGACTCCGTAATATATGTATAAATATATATCTGTAAGTAAAGAGGTCTTGAATATCTTGTAAAAACAAAAAGTGTGGATAAAAATAACTTTATAAGAATTAATATGTGTAGAAATTGTCATGTTTCTGTTCCAATTAAATAATTTTTTAAATTGCGATTGTTTCCCTTTAGGTAATAAAGGATTTTCGTCATTTTATCAGCGATGTTGGATGCAACCGATTTTGGTAAATTCGATTATTTCGTTGCCATGGTGTCTTTACAATACCACATCTTTATTTTTGTAATTTTTCCAACTGGATATAAATTGTATCAATATTTTAATAGTTTAAAAGAGGAGAAATAAGATTAACAATTTCTTGGTAAAAACATATTCTTTTGTTTTTATTAGGAAATAGCTCATTTTACTAATTTTTTAGTTATTTTTATCAAACAGTTCTAAAAAAAATAGTTTAATTCAATGCAGTGACAATATGAACCCCAAAAAATTATTTTCTGGATACATCTGACATGTATACGTATTTTGAATTTTATTTCTAAAAATATATTTTTGATTAAAAATTTAACTCTGCAGATGTAACATTTGTTCTCATCGATTTTAGTATTACCATAAAAATGGCTCGTATTTAGAGCACGGTAGGATATACAGACTATCATAATGAATGCCCTATAAAAGAATCACACTATAATTTTTCAAATATCTTTATTATATTTAAATATTATAATATCACAATATCATAAAACTGATGGAGAGATTTTTCATTCTTCTGTGAACCATATATAACACATAATAATATTTTTGATTACTTAACTAAACATTCTACCTTTTTATTGTTATCTTCTTTAGAATTTATAATTGCTATTATAAATACTTTTAAATTTTTGGCATGATTGGCATTTTTGGCAGAAAAATTTGATTTATATAAACTTCAAGCACAATTAGGCATTTAATGTATCGATATTTTTCTTGCCTTTATAATAGAATTCCATCCCTTATAATAAAATCTAGGTTATCCATCCTTAGAGAGGGTCTACAAGTGATGGAAATGTTTACTATCTAATGAGCAATGCATAAACTGTGAGTACAATCATTGCTCATTAAAAATTTTTAATTTCATATCACCTTGATCAAATTGTCTGATAATAGATTTATATTTGTATTCAGCTTCTCTAGAAGGTTTATTTCATAGCATCAAAGTCATATAATTATTCTAACTATCAATAATATTTTGTTTTCTAGTTTTATTTTTGCCCAAAAAACAAGCTCATCCTGTATATTCCAAACTCCTAAAGACAACTATATTCAAGATAGGATTGATATTAGGAAGAATATAACAATTAAAACTTGTTTGTTTTCCCCAAATCTGCTTTATTTTATGTTCACATTTTTAATGCTCTTGTACACATCCTTTCGTTTATAAGTTTTTCAAAAATCTGCTCACCTCCACGGAAATTTTTCAACTTCAAGTTTTAATTTGTCTAATTATATTTTTGTCACTTTTTAATCGATGGTTTATGCGACCAGAACGTACCGTTTTGAGGAAATTCTGAAACTATGGTGACAACCATAGTCGAAGTAGAATTCGTATTTAAAAATATATATGACCCAGCAAAACTTCAAAAAGTTATCTATTTTCTTGAAAAAGTTTTAGTTTTTTATCTTAAATATACTCATATTTGATGTTCTTATATATATTGCCCTACAATAGTGGACTAGAAACAAGTGCAGTTGCATGAAACTTCATTACTAATTAGATTTTATGCGTATCCAGTTCTTATAAGTTGCTTTAGAAGGTTGATACGATAAATGGAAATATCTTATTTACGTGATAATGTAACAATAAGTAGAAAAAAAGAATAACATTAAAAGAAAAGTTATAATGCATGTATTTTGACAATTGCTTAAGAAATATCACAGCCACAGTCAACTGTTGGAAATTTCATGGAGAAGTGGAAGACTACACTGTTAAAAAAAAACGGACGAAATATTGTAAAAATTACTGTTATTTAAATAGCTGTAGAAGGAACACAAAAGATTACAGTGAATTTTACTGTAAAATTCAGCCAGAGAAAATCGCTTGTCACTGCGCATGCGCTTTAAATTGGTGGGATTATCGTTTGCTTTTATTCTAAAACGATGCAATTTTTGTTTTTATTTGCCTTTGTTTCCATGAAAATAAATATTTTGCTTATACTAAGAATTTTGAAAAATTTGAATTTTTTTTTTTTTTTTTTTTTTTTTTTCCTTTTGTAACTCAATCACTAAATATAAGGTAACTTACAATTTTCTTCTTATTTATAATACAAAATATTAGCTTCCTTTGATTCATTTAAATTCTTAAAAATTTGATCGGATATTTCAGAGAATTCTAAGCTTAATTAATATAAAGGAATTTAAATAAAATGTCAATATTTTTTTACTTGTTTATTAATATTTAGAATATTTTACAGTAGTCTGTAAACATAGTTGATTAATATTTTAATCATTAAAATTTCTTCGAAATTAGAATATTTTATTTTAATTGTTATAAATATTACTTAAGAATTTCTTTTGAAGTTGGATAATCAAATATTACTTGATTATCCAACTTCAAAAGAAATATAATTATCTATTTTATATTTTTTAGAATTCTTTTATTAAATATAGGTAAAGTTCATTGAAAATCATAATTAGAAAACAGAATTACATGAGGGAAAGTCTTCTAATTTGTTTTTGGCTAATTTATTTAATATATGTTATGTTCAGCATTTTTCTAATACTATTGTGCACATTAAGCGTTTCTACCTAATACAACTGTAATTTATTTTTAAAAAATAAAAAATGTTATGCAAAAGTTTTGGGAGATTAAAAAATTATAAAGGAAGGTAAATTATTCATAATATTAATCAGATAAATTAATTTTTGCTTATTGGTTTTAGATTTTCACATCTTTTCAAGATACAATTGTGATAATATAGTTTTACCTTACATACCATGTGTATTAATTTGTAATTTGTATTATTTATATTTGATAAATCTTGAAGTGCTTTAATTCAAAAAGGAAAATTTTGATTTAAAGCATTTCAATAATGAAGTCAATAAATGTAACAATTGTGAAAATTAAGTTACATATATGAACCTTTTCAAATAATATTACTCTGTTAACTTTCTATTGAAATAAATGATCTTATGAGTTAAATGAATATATAAAATTCTAACAAAATAGAATTATCATTTTAAGTATATCTTTTCCAATACAATTTGAATTTTATTCCTAATCCCTTTTTGTCTGATAAATATATAATGCTTGTGTCAATATGCACACGTAATAGAAAGCAATTTAAAAAAAAAAAAAAAAGAAAGAAAAAAAAGAAAAAGAAAAGAAAAAAAAAACTTCTTAATTTTGCACCATTTTACAGGATTTTAATGTGAAATACTTAACTCTAAGAAAACTTGGATTTTACTTTTGAGACAACTATTTACAAAGTTAACAAAATTCAACTTTGAACAAATGTTTTATATTATTTCATAAACAATCATTATTTTCATTCATTGTAAAAATTTAATTTTTCAGTTTATTACAAAAAAATAATTACAAAATGTACATATGTAAGTGAAAAAATGTTTCCATATTTTGTACAAAAGTTATTCCTTTAACTGTATAAAGTATTATTTTTCTCACAATGTTTCTAAAAAATTGTATTTTTGTACTACCATTGAAATAGATTCTCTTCTTGAAGATTCCCCTTATGCGTTAGAGCAATAATAATTTGTTGTTATTATTTATACATATTAATTTTTTTGTGTTTATACATAGAATACGTTATTCAATGTTTAAATGGTTTGCTTTAAAAAATTAATTTTTATGAATTAATTTTGTTTATAATAATTATTAAGATAATCAAGTTGAGAACTGCTTGTCTAATAACAATACTATAATTTTTTGCCATAAAATGTTTTATTTGATTATATAAAATTTATTACTTATAGGTGATGATATATTTTCTTCAACAAAACACATTATACTTGACTAATGAAAATGTATTGAATGAAGATTTAAGTAATTTTATGGACACTTTATTAAAGTTTTTTAATATTTTATGTGTTTAATATAAAATATGCGCATGAGCTATCTGGAACAATTGAATTCATTCAAAGTTATATTATTATTTAGAAGTATTTTTGTGATATCAGAATAATTTATATTTCCTAAACCTGCTTTATATTATACTAAATTATTTTTGATAGTTTTTAAAAATATCTTGTTTCTGAACTTATGTAGGAAATATTTCATCATTCATTTAAAAATAATAAGCGTAATTTATTTCTCGCTTCTCATTCCTTTTAGTAATAAGGATTAAAAGAATTAATTAATCTCTCATTGGAAAAAAGTATTTGAAACGATATACTGAAGATATAATTTCTGAAAACATAATTGAAACATCCATGAAATAAATTCTGTATCCTCTTTAATTAATATTTATTAAATTGAAATAAAATCCTTAATTGCAGAACTGATTTTCTAAATTGAAAACACCAATTAGAAGGATTTAGAGTGAAGTAAAAATTTTATCAAGTTCAAAAGTAGTGTAACTTTACTATGGACTTCACTATAAAAAAATCTTACCTTGAAATCGTTAAAATCCATTGAAATAATTTTTATTATCAGAATAGTTATGATTGGAGGAATCCAACAAGCACTTGTTAACTATTAAAAGAAATATGTATTGGTCAAATTTAATCAATTATATAAAACACAATAAAATTCTAAAAATTTTATTGAGCAATAACCTTCCCTCTGAGGTATTCTACTCTTGAGACGATTTGAAATTTATACAGCACACACAACATAAATTATAAGAAGAAAATATTCACATTGCTCAAAACATTAAATTTGCTAAATATTAGATTGAGGAAAAAGAAATCCATTATTTTTACGTGAACTTTATGTAACTTCTTTTGGATTCACTTTGTAAAAAGATTTAAAACAGCTTTCATGTAGATTTTTAGGTCTTGCGCGTTACGACTGCTGACATGCGGTTAACTTCGATCATTTTTGATATTTTATAGACATTTTCGACGATGCTGTATCCACATGCGAGGTGCATCTCTAACATCAAAAATACCCGAACGGAATCGACGAAACAAAAATTGTACGTAACTGGTTGTTACAGTCTTATATAGGACGATAAACACCTTTGACAATTTTAGCCACCCGGCTATCTTTTTCGACGTTACAAGAGAAAAACGAAAATGTATCGAATTTTCTGTTTGTTGTCTTCCATTTTTAAAACCTTGTACTCGTAACTGAATTAATCAAACAAAACACCGCAAGAGGATATTTTAGTGTCAAATGTCACCTTTCCAACGAGCATAAATCTGAAATTGTTTGATAGATACCTCACGAGATATCAATCACTACAGACGTCTACCGAAAAAATAATGGATTACTTTTTCCCCAAACTAATACATCTTTTGCTAGCTGGCCCCGGTTTTATTTTGTCATGTGTAATGTTATTTTGCCACAAATCTGTCGTTAGCTCGTTTTTGACGAGCATCCATTTCGAAAATAGTGAACAATTTTAGGAGATCTTAATGATATTTAATTTTGATTCAGTTATTCATGTATCTAATTTTTATTTTTTTGGTTTTCAAGAACTTATTCAACATTAATAGGGGAATAAAATCGAAAAAATCTGTCAAGTATTCAATTCAAGCACGCGTACAATGTCTGTTAAATCATTTGTCTAATTTTGAATGGTTATGATTAAAATCCAGAATAAATAAAAAAAAGTCTTTACTATTGTTTGTGTGTTGTTAATTATTATCAAATAGAATCACTTTATTTCCTCAGAATCTTTATTTGCTTTCATTGTAATGGAAAAAGTAAAAGAAAAATCAAGTACTTTAAATAATATCAAAAAGTGAACGTTATTATTTTTACAGTATAATTGAAATAGTATATATAGTTAACAATTTAACCTTTGTGTTTTTAGTAAAATGGGATTTTTTTAAGGTTTGATTCTATCCTTAATCTATAAAATTGAAGGTAAATCAAAAATTAATTTTTAGTTTTATTTTATTATGTATAAAATTTATTTATACTCTCACCTACGATAAAAATATAACATTAATTGTGTTTTAAAAAAATTTCTATTCTACTAGAAAATTAATAAAATTGGTCAAAAACAGAAATCAGGGTTTCTTTGTATTTAATCATTAAATATCTTAACATTTAATAGAATGTAAAAGAAATATCTTATACATTTCAAATGAAAGTTATCTAAATAATTTCAATATGATAGTCATTAAGAAATATTATGTCAGGATTCATAATACATTTATCTTTAAAAGTCGCATAAAACTGCATGTACAAAATTAATCACCAATGAAGGCATATATTTTAAATTGTTTTATTCTGAAAAATAATTAAAAAATATCCTTTGAAAATAATTATGAAATATAATATAAATCTTTCTGCAGCCATAAAAGAATGCATTCAGGTCCTCTTAGAATTTCAAGAGGACCTGAATGCACTTATTTAATGAAAAGGGATGATGTTTAACATTTCCTTGTCATGAGGAAAATTTATAGACATTTCATTCAAAATTTACCTCCTTACATAAAATGAGCTCATGAATAAAAGTTTCATCAGGATTATTAGAAGTAAAAAAGAGGGAGGAATAGAAAATAGAACTAAAATTTATGAAAACGTTAATAGTTGTAAAAAGCTTTTGCAATAAGTTCTGCAAAACTTACAGTGAAAAGTGATGTAAAAATGCAGTAAAAAGTGTTGTAAAAATTACACCACTTTTCTGAGAAGTGGTATAAGAATTATAGTAAACTGTACTGTAAGACATTTTCAGGATATGCTGTAAAATTTAAAGCAGATTGTACTCGCGCCTAAATTGCCAGCACTCTGTGCTGTAAAAATCACTGTGTTTTTTTTTGGAGTGCATCAAAGTTGAGATACAAATTTCACACATCAGTCACCTTCATAAATTTATCGAAAGGTATCGGTGTCCACTAATACGTAAATTTAATAAGAACTGCAAGAAATTCCTACAAAAAATGACTTCCAACCAGTAGCAGAAATCACGATGCTTCTCAATACTTTTCAACACTGTATACCCTCAATAACCACGGATGTGGTACATCACACAGATGAAATATTAGCCTATTCAAAAAAACAATCAATATCGCTTGGTGTTTGTAACGTCACAGCTGGATTGCAGACAAATCAAAAATCGTTTTATGGAGTGACTAATCACTCTACACTAATTAGTTTTCTAAGGGAAGAATTGAGCTGGGATATGGTGAATGCAAGACAAACATCTTTTACTCAATTACATCTTTCAAATGGTCGAGTTTAGTGGTACTAGTATACTTGCTTCGGGGTATTCTTTGTAATATGGCTTGGGAACTTTCCATTTTGTTTCTAATCAAATGAGCACTCATACCTATAGGAATAATGTGGGCAATCTGGTTCGTTTTAATCTCTGACAAATAACCGGAACTGATGAATGTTATCTCAAAGAAACAATTAGACATGCTTTAATCCAGTTTTTTTTCCGAAGTAACATTATATAGTAGCACAACGTTTTTGCTAGTTGATTTAGTGTCACGACGTAAGCCCCCACAGAATATTTGTGGAATGAATTTGAGTCATGTATACGTTATAAGGAACTACTTCCGAATTTTACAGCTAAAATGACGAGTTGTAGCAGCAGGAACGGGCGCAAATACTAATAGTTATCCATCCATGCGGAACAATATTGAACGCTTTCAAAATCTTGTTGAAATTATGCCTTAAAGCATTACTACCGCAATTACAGCATGTGGGGGTCTTTCCCCCTAATAAAAAAGTCTCTTTCTCTCCATTACATTTTATTGTCTAGTCAATTAAATTAGACTAGTGTGTATGTTCTCATTTATAGCTTTTAAAAAACATACTCGTCTCACCTGATTTTTTTTTTTTTTGGAAATTTTACTGATCCTAAAATATACCCTACTGGCCTCCGTGAATGCAACACCCTGAAGAAAGCATGCAAATAACATGAAATTTACAACATACGTTAGCGGAGGTGAGATCACGCGCACCTGTGACATCACTTCAAAGCGCTATTTAAGGCTTAGAGATTTCGACGATTTCAAGTTCGACAATTGTGTTTTTCATGTGGTTTTTACAAAAAAGAACGATCAATTATGCCTCGTAGAAAACAACGATCATTATTTGATCAAGAGTCCGAGTTCGACAGAGGAAGGATAGTGGCCTACAGAGATTGTGGAATGTCTTTAAGGGAGATCGGTAGTTATGTTGGACGAAACCAAAAAACTGTAATGTGGATTTGTGATCGTTGAATGCAGAAGAGTACGAAAGACCGATGTGTTCGATCGTATCCATCTCTGCGCACCACTTCACGTGATGACAGGCAAATTTTGCGCATGGCAGAGAAAGAGAACTCAGCCCCATCACGAATCATAGCGCACCACATTCAGTCTGTAACGCATCATCCAGTGTCCATGCGTACCATTCACCGCCGCTTACAGCAGAGAGTACTCTGTCCGTAAGACCTCCATTGCTTCGTCTACCTTTGACGCAGAACCGCAGACGTCTCCATCACCAATGGTGCGATTAAAGAAGCATGTGTACTGCAGAAGGAAATGAAATTTACTTTACTGAGGAGTCACGCTTCTGCCTGCAACATCACGATGGTCGCATTCGAATTTGGAGACACCGTGGAGAGAGGATAATGAACAGCTGCGCTATGCACCACCACACTGGTCATGCACCGGATATTATGGTATGGGACGGTATTGATATTCCTCTCACGTCCTTTAGTACCCATTGCGGTAAGAGTGGAAAAGAGTTCAGCCCCACTTTTCGATGAGAGTTCAACCCCACTTTTGAGTTGAATAATAAATTTTACGAGGAAGATACACTTAATATTTATACCACTAAGCAAATGTACCTCAAATATTAGAATATCAATAAATCATTAACTAAATTAAAATTACTTACTTAATTAATTTCAAAAGGAATAATTTTTTAGAAAGCATTTTATACATTTGTTTATTTTTATAAAGATCTTATTACTTGGTACTAAATTCTTGCATTTTGAACAATTTTCAAGATAAGATAGTTACTCACTCATGAGTTTAAAAATTTTAAGTAAAAGCATAATGGTAATTCATTAGCGGGCTTTCCGATAGTAGTAAAAGTGTTTTCGTTCTGAGATTAAATTGTTGTAGTTAAGAAAGGTTTTAGAAGTAATGATAAGAAAGTAAATTTCCCGAAATTTTGCAAGTGTCTAAGAATTTTGTTTTTCGTTATTAACTTTAAGATAGGGTAACTTATTTTTACTTCGCGTACCGTAGTCTGAATGGCTAGTAAATCATTCATAAGTTGCACAGTTACTGAAGTGGACATCATTAGTGTAAAGTTTTCTATTGAGAAGCTCAGTGAAATTACTCGAAGAAATTTACAATGAAACGTTCTTTTGGTACAATGGAGGAGAGTTCTGGATCAAAATGCCATTCACCAACACTACCTGCCACCATGGAAAATTTACTACCCGAACATTATTTTTATCTGGGAGATTCAAATTATGTGGTAATGACTTACTTCGCGAATTCTTTACTCATTCACCTGCAGCAATATCTTCGAAATGATAGAGGTGTCCTGTATGCAACTAGGAAAGGTGTAACCATCACTCCAATGCATTGCCTATCTCTCATCAAAAAACCTGAGACCTTCAAAGAGTCTGTAATGGGAGGAAGTATTACCATCTTAGACGATTCGTTGTTAATATCGAAAATTCTTCTTTATATTAGAGTGCATGTATCCTTTCCAAGATATTTTACGAAAAGGATTTCACCCGTCAGTTCACACCCACGCTGTGTATGCTTTTAGACCAAGAGTTTATAGAACTTACTTTGCAATAAAACTCTTCAAAGGAAAATTATTGCGAGTATTATTTCCTTGTCATATAAACATGTTTTCTCGTTAGAAAAAATAAAGAACAATCCTCTCTCTACGACTCTATCTGATATCAAAATGACGGATGTGTACGATGTCTTATCCAAATCATTGACTGAACTCATAAAAATGAACATTGATTTGATTGTGAATTCATTTTTTGAATGCTTTGGATGTACGCAAAATTACGAAAATCAATTAGGACACGAGTGTCTTACTTCCAATTATGGGGAAAAAAAACTGTATGCATGCGAAAATATAGTGATGTTAAGCATCGACTTGGAGCAATTGGTAAGAAATTTTATTGAACTTAATGTTAATATATTAAATTATGTAGACACTAATTTTTTTAGTAAATTAAATGTGAATCTACTAATATCCAAAGACAAAAAAAAATGTTTGTCGCTTCTGTCCCTAAACCATTGAGATTGATCGAATTTTATTTGTTATACAGTTTTGTTTAGAAATGTACTTTTTAAGTATCATGTTTTTAAATAAATATTTTTACATTTCTAATTTGTTCTCATTTTTGTTGCATACATTTAAAAGATAACATTATATTTATTTTCAGTCCCTTTTAATGGAATTGAATGATTTGTATGATGATCCCTCTTTACCTGGGAGTTTTTCTGAGGTTGAAACTTTATTCCCCTCGATAGGAGGTAAATTTCCCCGACAAGAAATAAGAAAATGGTTATCATATCAAAATTCTTACATCCTTCATAAAAGTTTAAGAAATGATTTTCTGAGAAATCGTGTAATGGTGATTGGGGTGAATATTCATTTCCAAGCAGATATTGTTGATTTAAAAGAAATAATGCATTTTAACGACGGCTATAGATACATTTTAAAGTGCATAGATATCTTTTCAAAATATGTTTCTGAGTTTCCATTAAAACAGAAAGATGGTACGACTATTATATCTGCTCTTAAACGGGTATTTGAAGAGAAAAAACCAAAAACCGTTAAAATTGCAAGCCAACAAGGGAAAGGAATTTTTTAATAAAAAATTTCAGTCTTATTTAAAAGAAGTGGATGTACATTTTTCACAACATTCAATCAGATAAAAAGTTCAATAGTTGAAAGATTTAACCACACTTTAAAATCTAAACTTTGGAAGTATTTTACCGCTAAACGCACTTTTAGGTTCATCGATGTGTTGGAAAATGTAATGAAAAGCTACAATGGCACATATCGCCGGAGTATCAAAATGGAACTAATTAAAGTAACTAAGGAAAATAAAAAGCAAGTTTTCAATAATTTGTACGACAATTTATCTTCACAAAAGAAAACAGAATGTAAATTTAAAATTGGGGTATCTGTACGTATTGCTAAATCTAAAATGATTTTCGAAAAAGGATATGAAAATAATTGGTCTGAAGAAATATTTGTCGTTACACACTGCATCTCTAGAATCTCACTAGTATATAAGATTAAAGATTTAATGAATGAACAAATTGAAGGAACATTTTATGCTCAGGAAATGCAGAGAGTTATTCTCCCTGAAACATTCCCAGTTAAAAAAATCTTAAAAAAGCGATTTCATAAGAATAAGCTAAAATATTTAACTAAATTCAAAAGTTATCCTAACAAATTTAACACTTGGCTTCCTACCAATGATTTATTTGTATTATAAAAGGGAGAGATGAGTGATTAATTTATCATTTATCACGATGAGTTTCCACATCACATTACCGAGTGATTCCTCTATGAATATTTTTCCTGGTAATACAATGTTTAATTTCCCAACGAAACTTCCGAAACGTCTTGAACTCTTGGGGGATTGGGAAGTAAAGGTTTAGTGGATACAATTTATCCTAAAATGTGGAATAACATAACTGAGGGTGGAAATTCATACGAGTATGATTTAGGGAACGATGTAAAAAATAAATACCATTCCAAGTGGTTTTTATGAATCGGTGAATGTAATTATTGATCAAATTCAGAAAAATATAAAAATTAAATTGGGATATAAGAAATTCTTGAGAAACTGAAGCTACAACTAACAAATGGTGTTACACTCCGTCAATCGAAACGATTAGCCGAAAGTCTAGGTTTACTCATCAAGAGACATTGGGTGAAAACGTGGTTTCTCCAGGAACACTGTTCATTGAAAGTCCTTTTGCTGCAGATCCTGATGTAGATCATCGTCTATTGTATATTTATACTGATATTATCCACCCTGAAATCATTGGAGAGATAGTAGCTCCTCTTTTACGAATTTTACCTGTAAAAGGGAACTATGGAGATATAATTCATTCTCAATTTGAAAGACCACACTATTTATCTCTCTCCAGAAAAAATATAGAGACCATCGAAATAGATATAAGAACACACTCAGGTCGATACGTGTCATTTGAAAGAGGGAAGTTGATAGTGAAGTTACATTTTCGCTTAAACGCTTTGTGAGGGGAAATAAATGGCTCACGCGATATATCAAAACCATCACCACTGCTCAAAATCCTTCGAAGATTATTATTCAAATCAAGCTGGAAATGGGTTGCCTTATTATAAAAGAGTTTCTCTCCAAAGAGGAAGTGGTTTAGGAGGTATTTTCAAAAGCATGTTCCGAATGGTCTAACCCTTATTTAAATCTGGAGCCAAAGCAATAGGGCAACAAGCTATTAAATCGGGAGTTGATATAGCAAACGATTATATTAAAGGTAAGGATTTGAAACTCACTTCGAAGCAACGTATTAAAGAGGCAACTAAAATACTCACTAATAAAGCTGCAGATAAAGTGAAAACCATGGTAGCAGGACATAAAAGGAAACGTAAAAGCGAAAAATCCATTTTTTCTAAAAAGTATCACAAAGTGTGAGCACCTGATATTTTTAGCTAACATGTCACTGATACGAAATGATTCTCCACCATCAGTTTAATCTGAACTCTATTTATTTCTCAGGCCACCAACACAAACTGCTGTAGAAAAGGGACAATGGTCTGAATATTACCCCATATCAAGTATACGCGATGGCCTACCAATTGAATTTAATATATCTGGTGCTTCGGAAGAATATATTGATTTAAGTGCAACACAACTGCATGTTAAAATTTTAAAAGAAGATGTACTGTTGCCGGAAAATACGAAAGTTTCTACGTGTAATTTATTTTTCCACTCTCTTTTCTCTCAAATCAACATAATGTTAAATGATGGCACTATAACTTCTTTCAGTAATACTTATGCATACAAATCTTATATAGAAACTTTGTTCAATTGCGGATCTGACTATAAGAAAAGCTTTTTAACTTCTGGATGTTTCTACAGAGATACAGCAGGTCATCTTGATGAAAATGACTCCAATGAAGAAAACATCGGATTAAAAAAGCTTTTTACGGTGATTGAGAAAGGAAAAATGTTAGATATGATTGGAAATTTACATTGCAGTATTTTCTATAAAGATCGATTATCATTAAATATGGTGGATCTGAAATTAAAGCTCGTGAGTAATAAACCTGAATTCTGCCTCATATCCCCAGAAAAAGGGGATTATCAAATAATTGATGCGTGTTAAATTTTTTCTCGAAGTTTTCAAAGATGCGATGAGAAAACCTTATACATACTTAATGATTGATTTAAGACCTAAAACAGATAAGAATTTACGTTTGCGAACAAAAATATTACCAGGCGAAGAAACTTGCGTTTGTCAATTAAAATAAATGAACTATTTTGATTTACACATTACCATTTGATAAAATGCCTGCTTCAAAGGAAAATGTACAAAGACTTAGACTAATATTACAGACTAATAATACAGTTTGTCCAAAAAAATCACTGAAATTCTTACTGAGAAAACTCCCCAAAACAATGATAAAATGCATTTCTAAATGTTGTTTAAACACTTTAAAAAGAAATATACCAATCACTTCAAATCAAAAGAAGAAGTTAGTTCCTCATAAGCATACTTTTAGAAAACTCTCCGACAAAAAATTGTCATTAGAAAGAAGACTGCATACATACATATCGTACAAAAGGGTGGATTTCTATGTACAATTTTACCTGCTGCTCTCAGTATTTTGACAACGTTGCTGAATAAATAATTCGAGAATAAACATGGAATATGTTAGAATGATGATTTTAGTACCAGAGCATGTCTATTCAAGACATATTTTTCCTGATGAGAAACTGAGTGAGCTGGATCGTGAGATGAAGCAAATTTTACTTTCTCGAATGGACGATGATACTAAAATTAAATTGTATAACCAAGTTCTGTTGAAGTGAATAAAGATAGATTTATTAAACCCTCCCATCAAAAACCCATCAGATCCCTCGTCTGATAAAATACCCGATATTAATTTTGAGAAAAATGAAGAAGAGAATTACGTAGAAAATGTAATGTTATCAACAATGCCTAAGCAGTTCACGTCAGTAACGAAGAACATTTTAGAAATCTTGAAAAAAATAGTGATATTGTATCATGAACACCTTGAGAGCTCAAACACAAAGGAGAAGTAGTGGAAAATTCAATTTTAGATTTAATCAACAACATGATGATGTTAGATTTAATCAACAACATGATGAGAAAAAGGAAGAGAAATACTTCTATTGTAGGTCAAAAAATATTTTGTGAAATAGAGACATTGATTTACCACAATCATTTATAAATAATTATATTATAAAGAATAAATCTTATGTTTTACAAAAATGTTATTCCCTTGTAGCTAAAGTAAAAAAAAATTAAAAGTAAGCCATGTCAGTGGTTACCGGTGTAATTAAAGAAAATGTTTTGTAATAAAAAATATTTGTATATCTTAACAATATGTCTCTTTCCTTATTTTTTTTTATTTCTACACTTCACATACATACACACAAATTTACACATTTATCCAACTTACACATAACATTTCGCGGATCCTTGCGACGACGGACTCTAGCAGTGGCGGCGGCGGAAGCTCGCTGTAATACTCGTGTAATATGATGAATGATCATGTGGTTTTTAATGAGTAAGCATAACTCGTCTTTAAAATTGATAAAGAAAAAAATCCTATAAATGAATACAACATTGCAGTCGTCGAATAGAATTCATTATGACGCTAGACAATCGAGTCATTCCTCTGTGTTGCTTCATTTTGATAAATATCATATTTTTTATTGTAAATATTTTAAACACACACGATATCGTAGATACATGTTCAGATGACGGAATCATAATATCAGAAAGCATGTTTTTCACTATTTGCAATGATATATTCGATTTAAAATATAATGGTCAAAGAAAAATAAGTATTGTATCAGCATTTCAAATAATGAACGAAACTACATTGCAAACTGAATTCTCAGAGAAAGTTGTAAATAAAACGTGGTAAATAATTGATAAGAAAGGATTGTGGGAGTCTAAGCATTTCCTTAAATTGCGTTTGCAAGCTACCGTCGAAATTATTTCAAAGCATTTGATATATATTCAAAGAATGTTTACAAAATAGACTTGCGTCACGAGATTCCTCTTTATTTTACTTTCCACAGCAAAACAGCTAATGGACATATTTAGATATACGCAAAAGACTGCAACAAACTGATTAGCTCCCCTTTTGTTTATCACGTGAGTGTGCGAGATTTTAGAAATACATTCACTTATCTCACATTTTCTGTTGTAAAATGGTAACCTAAACTAGAAATATAAATAAACTCTCCTATGTTCCCACTTTAATTGTATTAATTCCTATTCACTCTGTTAGCATAATAAATTACAGTTACATCTTTAATTTAAATATAAATTAACATGGAAGAGAAGTACAGTTTATCTGTGCGCTATGATTATTTTTTTCCCCTACATATATTTTATGTGCTTGTACTCTCGAAATGAAAACTTTAAACGAACGAGAGTTCATAATCTGAAATTTATAATATTAAACATACTAGAAAAAAATAATAATATATGAATTTTTTAGTTCCAAATGTAAATTATAAATAGTACATAAATATATACATGAATAATATCATCATGTATGTAAAAATCAAAATATAATTTTAAATAACTAACTGTATATATGAATTGTAAAAATTTTCTTTAAAAAAGTAAATCTGTAAAAAGTAAAATTAAAAAGTAAATCTTAAAAAGTAAAATTAAAAAAAGTGTACGGTCTTTTGCAAAAGAGATATAGTATAGTGTATCAACATGCTAGTAATACTGAGAAATTTATAACATTTTCAATTGGAAATCTCCGATTTTTAGACTTTACTTATTATAGTGACAGCAAAATATATTATTCTATTAAGCTTCTATAATTCAACTGTTATTTCCTTTCAATAAACTAATAAAATAAAAGAAATCATTTTCTGTTTTATTAATCAAAAATCCTTTTAAACTCTAGAGAATAAATTTGGGATTCAAAAATGCTCTAAGTTTGTATTAGTATTATTCAAGAAATAAAGGTTTTTAGAAGTTAATTTACGTACATGAAATTTACACTATCATTTATTATTTCATAATTATTTCATTCTTCGTTATTTCTAATAATGTAGTGTAAACTGCTAAACAAATTATTATCCAAACCTTTTAAAGACAGAGCTAATTGTAGCATTTTTGGCCCACCCTAGCAAAAAAAGTAAAATTTCCTTATTAATTTTTATTATAAAACTTTAAACTATAAAATACGCTTTATTATATTTAAAAATTGCTTAATTATTAATTAAAATAATGTATACTAAATTATCTATTATTTATGAAATCCTGTTTACTATAAAATATTTTACAATAAAAGACATTTTATAATAAACTTTGCATTTATAGCCCGAATTCAAATGATTAAAATTGATTCCATTCATTTTTTCTTCTTTGAATACCTAACTATATCTTGGAGAAGAGGAAGATTTTTAAAATTTATTTTCATAATTATAATCTCTATATTGCCTTTTTCTCTCCCGTTACAAACGAATATTTATGAAAGCGTTTTCAACCAGAATCAAATCAAGGTTTTCACAAAATTAGATTATACCATTTCTAAACTTTACTATATTTCAATGAAGCTAGTTACAAGTATTCGATACTGTACATACAGGAAGAAAATTTTCTGAAAGGACTTTCTAAAAATTATCTAGGAAATCTTAAATACTCAGAAGAAATAGTATGAGTTTGTCTCTTCTAAAATTCTATTTTATATATACATTAAACGCTTGTTTTTAGGAACTCTTAGGGACCGATAAAATATTTCATAAATCAGGAAGTTCATAAAGTTAAAAAAAAAAAATGTATTAGATAATTAAGACCGGATTTTTTTGTCAAACTAATTTTTCTTTGTAAAAAATAATTATTAGAAAGAATTATGGGAAGTGTACTATGGGAAACACATACAAAATGATCATCTAAATGCAACCGCAGATTGAAGATTTATGAAAAAAACATGAAACAAAATAAAAACCTCAGATTGATGAAAGAGAAATATATATGTATATAAATATATAAATTCAATAAACTCTTGCTACTTTAGTTCTTAAACTCGATAAATTTTCCATTTTAGTATATTCAACATTTAAACCTATTTTCTAGGTCTTAAGAATTTTATACTTTGAGATATTAAACGAAATTTTTTTTCCAAGCTTTGTTAGCACATATAGAGGTACTTGATAATACTGAGACGAATTTGATCGGGTCAGGTCAGGTCAAGTCATTGAGTTTCATTTCTGTCTTTCGATAGAAGGTTCTGTAGGAAAATTAAAAATATAATATCAAATGAAAAACTCGTAAAATTTATTCCAGAAAGGTCAATTTTGACCCCCAGTTGTACATGATAGATGTAGTCTGAAAATTAAAAGCTTTTTCCTTAAAGATGGTACACCTTTCTTGGAAGAGTTCTAGGAGAAAAAATAATTTAGCAAAAATGACATCTTTCTTGATCTCGTTGAAAATAATGATGTAACAATAAGATGAAAGAGATGTGTTATTTTAATTCACGTGAGATTCTCCTCATTACCATGCTCATCAAAAATGAATATGCAGAAATACAGTATCAAAAATACTATACGGATTTGTAAAAATATAAACAAAACAATTAATTCAGTTACTTGTTTTACTAAACACCTGATTAAAAAACCAGGCGTACTTTGCAGTTGCCCTTCACAGAAATTATTGTAAAACTGATGTGCAATTAGAAAAGTTTATCACTAAAACAGAAAAGAAATTAAATGGTAATGTTAGAAAATGATCACCTGTGTCATATTCATTTTTTATTTTGATTTCTGTAAAATTCTGTTAATGATGCAACCATGAATAATGCCCCATACTCTATAGACATGAAAATAAAATTTTGAAATGCTAAGACAATCGGTTTTTATTTTTATGTACTATCACTAGACATAATTGATTACTTATATTGTTTTTTAGTCATTATAACGTAATTATGTTAATAAAGTTATAGTTATTTTTTGTATGCCTTTAAATAATATTTAATGTTAATAAGAAAATGTCTTTGATTCAATATCTCATATTGACTAAACTATATTAAGCACATACAAAAATATCGTGAATACGAGGGAAACATATTCTTAGGTTTAATGAAACAAATTAATTCTTTTTTCATGGGGGTAATTAATTCTTTTCATAATGGTATGATATTTTAAAGCATGTGATGTCATTTAATGAAAAATATAGAAAAAAAAGTTTTAAGGTAATCATAAAGTGACATTGACAATTTTCTGTTCTTGCACATGTTTTTGTACATTTGACTAAAGAGAAATCTTATCTCGATAACTTACTTGCAAAACAAGTTTATTTCAGCAGCAAGAAAAAAAAAAAAAAGAGTATTCCATTAGTGAGTGATTAAACAAATGAATATATCTGGTATCCAAAAAACGAGCGTTTTGCAAATTCCTTTTGGAAGATTTTCTCTCTTAAAAAAAAATGACAGTTAATTTAACTTTATACTGGAGTTAAAAGTTCGGTCTAATTTTGTTATTTTAAACAAATTAAGAAATTTAAATATGATAAACATTAATTATGGGATCTTCAACATTTGAATGTTGATATGTGATGTGTGTAATACGTATGTTGTCAGTCTTAAAATAAAATTAAAAGGATCAGCTAAGATAAGTAAAGTGCTATTCACATTTCGTAATTTGTTACCATATTACTACATCACATATACCGGTATGCAAACCCACCCCTGCACTGCTTCTGCGCGATTGCTGTTGGTTGATAAAAATGCATAAAAATATCTGTGTTATACAAATATTTGGATTGCACAAAATTTATTTATCTATTCTTCAAAGGTAATTAGAAAAACATTAATTTATTAATATGAAGTTGTTTACATTTTGGTCTGAGATTATTCTACTTCTGAATTTTACATTTTAAAACATGGGATTTAGAGAATTTGCGATGGATCACCAACAGTTGCATTTGTTACTTGCTAATTTAACGTTTTAATCAAAGCAAACGAACATAACAGTAAGTTTTTCTTTCTTTAAATTCCATTTATATTCCCCCCTTCGTACAGAATGCAGTTGATTGGTACTGCCATCTATCCGTATCTTCAGTTAGTAATAATTTTAAAATATCAAAAGTTGAACTGTCACAAAATTTTCTGGGGTAAATTGCCTTCTTTTTTTCCAATTTCTTCATAAGAAAAATAATTCAGTCGAAAATAGCTATGAATTAGAAATTAATAGATAAGTCAATGGGACACATGATAAAATTCCTGTCTTTTATTTTATCACATTTTCCAACTGAATAAAATTAACAGCTCGTGTTTCCATAGTAATTTTTATCAATAGAGGTTCTGATGTAATTCAGTGATTAATGCATTTTTATCTTAAAATCATAACATTTTTACCGCACCCGTGTTATAGACGGTGAAAAAATATTAGCATATTTTATAATATATCAATGTGAGATTTTTTAAGAAAACTTTACAACTGGAGCAAGACATTCTTACAATGGGAACTGTTATTTCCTTTCAATAAACGAATAAAATAAAATTAGAAACCATTTTTTGCTTTATTAATCAAAAATCATTTTCTCCTCTAGAGGTCAGTAATTAATAAATTTGGGTTTCAAAAATGCTCTAAGTTTGTATTAGAAATATTATTCAAGAAATAAAAGTTTTTGGAAGTTAATTTACGTACATGAAATTTACTCTGTCGTTTATTATTTCATAATTATTACATTCTTCGTTATTTCTAATAATGCATTGTAAACTTCTTAGCAAATTATTATCCGAGCCTTTGAAAAACAGAGCTAGTTGTAGCATTTTTGCCACCCTGGCAAAAGTAGAATTTTCTTATTAAGTTTTAGTATGAAATTTTAAACTATAAAATATGCTTTATTATATTTAAAATTTGCTTAGTTATTATTTAAAATAATATATAATAAAACATCTATTATTTATGAAATCCTGTTTATTATAAAATATTTTACAATAAAAGACATTTTTTAATAAACTTTGTATTTATAGCCCGAATTCAAATGATTAAATTGTACCAAATTTTGCTTCCGTTCATTTTTTCTTCTTTGAATATTCAACATTTAAACCTATTTTCTAGGTCTTCAGAATTTTATACTTTTAGTGATTTAACGAAATTTTTCTTCCAAGCTTAGCACATATAGAGGTACTTGATAATGCTGAGACGAATTCGGTCGGGTCAGGTCAAGTTACTGAGATTCATTTCTGACTGTTGATATCTGTCTATAGAAAGTTCTGTAGGAAAATTAAAAATATAATATCAAATGAAAAATTTATAAAACTTTTTCCAGAAAGGTCAATTTTGGGCCCCAGTTGTACATGATAAGTGAAGTCCGAAAAATTTAAAAGCTTTTTCTTTTAAGATGGTACATCTTTCTTGGAAGAGTTCTAGGAGAAAAATATAATTTAGTAAAAAAGACATCTTTCTTGTTCTAGGTGAAAATAATGATGTAACAATAAGATTTCAAAACTTCATTCTTTAAGTGAGAAATAGATGAAAGAATAAAAAAAAAAAATTAATGGATGCAGCATGTGTGAAGCAATGTTGTTCGGTGAAAAGAAAAAAAGACGCATAGGTACTGTACTGTTATGACTGAAGAGTAATAATATGGATGAATTACTTCAGATTCTTTAAGAAATTCTCTATTATGTTGAGATAAAAATATAAAGAATTATACTAAAAAGGTTAAAGCGTGTTCCTGGATATGATTTTAAATGGAAGCGATAACTATTAAAGAACTTAGAGCAAAAAAGTTGAATATTTGCTTTCCTACCCTAAACGTTGGACAAATGCTAGGCAAATGATAATCTCAGAGAGTCACCTGGAAATTCCATTAAAGTTTTGAATCGACTTCATTATTACTGTAGATTTTTCAAAATAAATTAATTATGTTTCTTTTTATCTTATCTGGTTAGCCATCAGGCTAATCCCGATCTATGAAACCATGAGATGATAAAAGGTCTAAAATAAGAAGAGGATTTCGAAACAAGTCCTTATTTTCAAGTCTTAAGCAGGAAGTCAGACGATCAGAGTAGGATGTGTGATATTGTATTTCCTACATATATGGAAAATCTTGTTTCTTTGGTCAATTTTAAGGTATTTCAAGTGTAAACTTATGAGTCTCTCTCTTGATAAAATTGGTTGCTGTACACGGCTAGCCTTAAATATGACAGCACCTTCAGTTTACTTGCCACCCTACCAGTCATGAGTCGGAGAACACTAAGATGAAGCAATGTTAGATTTGATTTTTAAACAGATCTCAAAAATGTCAAGGTACTAGATGTTAAGGCCATTAAAGTTCTCTCCTTTGAAAAAATTCAGCCACTTCATTTCCACTAAGGTGAAAGTGTCCATTGTACGTAATGACATGATGATAGAGTTTGCAGCAGGGCTAAAATTGAGATCGAACATAAGCCCTGACCTCAATCCTGATTTACCTGAGTGATGCGTGAAACAGTATGACGTACTTAAGGTACTTGGTTCGTGGAAAAAGGGGAATGTTACAGCTTCTAAAAGTCAGAAACGTGGAGCACCCAGAGGTAGAGGACTGACTTTGCTCCAATTTCACCTTCTAGTTTCAGCTGGAAAATTAATTAAGTGATATCTTGTAATTGATTTCATATATTATGTTTATTATTATTATTATTATTATTTATTATTTTTTTTTTTTGTCAATCAATACCTCACGAAAAAGTTTCTCACATAATTAATAGTCAGTAGCAAATTAATCTCTCAGAGACAAACTGAAAAAAAACTATATCTTTTATCAAAAATTTCAATACCTTTTTATCATTATTATTATTTCATATATTTTACAATCACTTAAGTTGTGGTTAATTGTACTGTTAAAAAAAGAATATTTTTGCCTCATGGAACTTTGTTTTGTAATTTTTGTTTCAGATTTTTATTTTCTAAATTATTTTGTGATGAGTAAACTTATGCAAATGAAGGTATGATATTGAATTGTAATTATAAATAAACAATGGTTCGATTGGTAACTTAATAGTTATCTCTTGGCAGTTCTATGAGATAATCATTTAGTAACTCACATGTAAGCTGTGAATATAGAATTATATGTTAAATTTTAGATTTGATTAAATGTTTACACAAACTTTTATATTTTTTGTTAAGCAGAATTTTTGAGATATTAGATATAATTTTTTTTATTTTTTTGCTAGTTGTATCTTTATTTAATATGAAATATATCATTATATTAATTTTACATAAAGATTAATCGGTGTAATTAAATATTTTGTATGAGGCTCTTAATGAAATAGAAAAGCCGATTTGTTTCTTTTATTACTCTTACGTACTTCTACGCCTGACTTACAGAGTAAAAAGAAGATTCTTTTCCATGCAGAATATAATACATTTCTTCATACTTATAAAGTCTGCTTCTGTTACTACCACTAATGAGGCATAAAATTATTTGCGCTATCTTTTTTTTTAATTTTCAGTGACTCATATGTGAATAAAAATAGATTCAGATGAAGTATAATTTTTTAAATTGTAAAATTATTCAGATCATTTAAATAAACTGGAAATTTTAAACTTGTTGAATTTTTATAATATTATTAGTTATTAAAATATTCTATTTTATATTCATTTTATTTATTAGTACATTCATCTTAAGACATTTCAACATAATAAAACGGAAAATTTATAAAACTATTGTTTGCAACATGTTTAAAACATATTTTGACATTTTCATAAGCATCATTATATAATGACTTTTACATAAACATCATTAATGATATATATAAATACACAAAAATTCTTTTAATTTCGTTTTATTACTAAACATTAAGAGTTTGTGTATATTACATATTAAATAATTGTTTTTTTATGTAAGCATTTTTTTAATTGCATTTATATACATTATACTTGCTTTTAAAACAAGAAATAAGCTAATATCAAAGTGAATGTGTGGAATATGAAACAAGAATATTGATTACTTTCTCCTCCTTGTTTTCATTATTTTTTTAAGCAATTACGCATATGAAAAGCATATTTTAAATGACCTACGAGCAAAATCTTTTAACAAAATTTCGCGCAAAAACATTTACGTGTTGTAAAAAAACTAACTGGAATAAAAAAATTGCATTAAAATTCGTTTCACCAAATTCTCAAATTTTTACAGTTTAAAAATTATAAAACCAGGATGCTGCTAAAGAAACCGGTGGATGAGTGCGCATGTTTCAAGTGAATTATTAAATTATAGATGAATAAAAGGGACAAGATTCTCAAAATTAATTATTTTTTTCAACTAGACTGCAACGTGTCTCCAACATTTCAACACGAGCAATCAATCGACTACGAGAAAGGTCAAATTCCACTTTTGAGAGAGCCTGAAATGAAATATAAGCGTATATCTTGATCAGGGCCGGTTTTACCACTAAGCGAACCTAAAAGATTGCCTAAGGGCTGCGATACAATGGGGCGCTCGTCAAACGAGCGGCACGGCCCTTCCATGACTGGAATTTGACATGAAAAATGACTCAAATATGGAAAAAAAAATTTCGAGGAAAGATTTCGGTATAGAATACGATGCTTTTAGATGGGTGTAGTTAAATATGTGTTGGAATCTTTATCAGACACGATTAATTTCTCTCGTCAGATTTATTATTACATTTTCTTAATAGATAAAAATTTTTGGTACATTAAAAATTGTGCTGTGATGGAGAAAGAAGGAAAAAATAAAATCAATTTCTATTTTTTTTAAAATACAAGAATTGACAATTGTTACAAAAGCAACTTGTGGTCTTTTTTTTTTTTTTTTTTTTTTTTAAATTAAACATTGCATTATATAAAGATAAACACAGAATATTTTTGGTAAGGGTTTGGAGAAAATTTATTTTGAAATGAAAATAACAATTTTTTCCTTTCATTATCTAAATTTTTTAATTAAAATTTTCTAAAGATCAGTATTTAGAAATTTTTTGTTAAAGAAATTATGCCACGTTGATGTCAGATTGTGATTATTAAATTGTCGTGATCTGTATTTATCAAATCAATAGAATGTTATAAATTTTAGCAATAGTTCATAATATTTTATTATCTCTTAAGTTTTTTGATTATCATATTTATTTTATGTAAATTATTGACATTATTTGCCTGTATTTTTTGGTAAAATTTAATCGAATACATGTGCATGAATTAAGAATATTAAATATAAGACAAAAAAATTATTATTTTTATAGTATTATGCTTACTTCCCAATTACTTTTAATACAAATTTGTTTTAGATTTTTCCCAACCCTAATAAATTAGATTTTCTTATAAGCAAGATATCGAAAACTACTTCAAGCAAGAGATCGAAAAATAAGTTTTTAATTAGAATTTCCAATAATCTGCTAATTGTGAATATTTATATTTTACTCCAAGTCTAAGAAACTTAAGTTTCAGAAACGAACTTCTGCATTCACAAACAAATGATGTGACTTTAACTTTTTATATTAACATGAATTTTTACCGTCCCTTCAAAGATGCATTTTTATGGCTGAGGGCTTACTATATGATGCATTTATAGTTTACACTTTACACTCGTATATTTCATAAAATAGATGAATCATTAAAATAATTACAATTCTTTTATATTTTATTTGTTAAGATTTTCTTAAAACAATAGGTTTCTTCATAAATAATCAAAAATTCTCATTTAAAGATTTTTCCGAATAAGTGTAAAGAAAGCAATTTCTTTGTTTCCTTAATTTACAAAGAAACATAATATATATATATATATATATATATATATATATATATATATATATATATATATATATATATATATAACCTCAGCCATTCCTTACTATTACTCTCTTTTTGAAATTAATTACTCCTCAAATGTTTAACTATATATTAATTCAGTGTAATTATAAGTTTTCATGACTGTAGTTGCATATTTAAACTTTGAGCCCAAATTCTTATTGCTCAAGTTTTATTTTATCATATTTATGTATTGTGGTTCATTGTTACTAGTTGAAATACTATTTCGTGCAATTATTAAAAAGATTTTATAGTCCAAATAGCAAAAGATTACATAATCTTGGATAGATTAATACTGTTAAAAGAGAGAAATGGTTTACAGAACAAGACTTAAAAGGATTTTATAATCTTGTTAAATATATAGTCCACATATAACTTTAAAATTTTTTTTCACTACTGAGAATAAATTTCTTATTATTTCACACTTAAAATGATTAATGTACTTTTAATATTTTTAATGCATGGGAATTTATTTTAATTTTCTGTTATGCCAATTTTAGGATTATTGAAAACATATTGACGAGATATAAGTAAAGCAAACGACTTTACAAAAAATAAAAAGTTTTCTCGGAAAGTAATATTATTAATAAGATTTTTCCTTGATTTATTATGAACAATTAATTTTAATATATAAACTTTGGATATTAAGCATAGTTTAAAACTTTGCAATAAATCAGTATGATCTGTCATTTGTGTTATTAGCAATATTTCTGCAGTAAAGAAGTAGTTTGTTAAAACATTTTTATTTTTAAATGAAATTTTTCTGTTAAACTGTTATAACTTTCAAATTAATTAAATTTTTCATTATTACAAATGGTAACTAATTGTGCATTAAATAATAAGTGAAAAGTCAAAATGATCTATTCATTTTATTTTAGATATCGGCCACGAAGTAGAAGACCCACGTTGACAGAGGTCCGATGTACTACTGTGGAAATCGCTATTTATACAGCGACGATATCGTTCACTGAGAGTAGCAGAGCTCGCAAAGCTGGAAGGTATTGGATGTGCTTCATTTATTGATTCTAAGTACCCTCTACAGGATATTATATCTCTATCCCTACAAACTGCTGTCATTGCAAGAGTTACAACAGGGAAACATAGTTAAGAGGGAATCATTTGCTGATTAGGAAATGCCAAGTATTGAAAGCGACCCCAAATGGTTGTTCAACGTTTTCTAGATGGATGAGGTACTCTTCACATTGTAAAAGTATGTTTACATTCAGATCACTCGTATGAGGACGACGTTGAATTTTCCTGAATACAAAGTGAAACCCTACATCCATCCAAGTTGACAGTGTGATGTGACTTCGTCTCATATTTCACTGTCGAAACATTCTTCATTTAAGCATTGTGCCCCATATCTGGCTGGAATACATGCACAGTAACCGTTGAGCTCTCTCTTACTCTTTTCTGTGACAAAGGCTTGTCTGCATTAAATCAAAGAGGTGTGTTATCAGCAATAAGCATTATGGAAGATGACGCACCGTCACACTACGCCAATCTAATGAAACGATCGCTGTTAAGTACCTTTAGTAAAGACAGTGATCAGTCGAGGATGCAATATAGCATGGATTTCACGATCACATGACAACACTCCGGTCGATTTCTAGTTGTAAGGCTATTTGAAATCACTTGTGTATCATTCATTCCCTTCAACATATCCGAATCATCATTGAATATCCAATGGCCGATCTTAAATATTCTATCTGAGATTTCTGCATTTCATTGCGACATGTTGCATTCATCTATAACAGACGTTGCGAACATTGTAAGAAACAGAAGCTGTGTCTTGCAATGTTCTGTTGATAATGCTGAACAAATGTTATTCTAAGAATAAATGAATAGAGGGTGCTGATGTCCTGTTCATTGTGTTTCGGGTTGCCAGCGCCCTCTATCATTAACGTTTTAACTATAAACTTTTTGCAATTAAAAAACTCCGAAACTTTGTGATTCCTTTTTTGTAAAATTTTTTTTATCCAAATTTGGTTTACCCTGTGTTTTAATAAAAACTAAAGACGAAACCAAAGGAAATTTCTGGAAATTAATCTATCACCAATAATTACTTACAAAGTTGTCATATTGAAAAAATAATTTTAAAAGTTGTATAAACATTTACTAGAGAAATGAATACATAAGGAAATTTTTTTCTTTGGAAAATGTTACATGTCATTATCAAAGTCTGTAGTCACATCAGTGCATATAAATCAATACTAATGTTTATAGTGCAAATATATAAGTTTCAATGATTGCCTCGGATTGCAGAGAGGCAATTCAAATACTGTGGTACATTTAGAGAAAATAGTAATCTTTAAAATTAATTTTATATTAGTCCTTAGAGAACTGTAACGGATTTCTGAAAACGACAAAAAGGGTAGCTAAATTTAAATAGTGATTACAAGTTTGATTTTTCTTTATATTTTTTTCTGAGCAACAAGTGAATCAATTTTTCTGATTTTTCAGAATTTTTCAAATCTTTTAACTTTTAT
This sequence comes from Latrodectus geometricus, assembly GCA_026290005.1. Lineage (NCBI taxonomy): Eukaryota > Metazoa > Arthropoda > Arachnida > Araneae > Theridiidae > Latrodectus > Latrodectus geometricus. The sequence continues at coordinate 517,943 of JAPDSC010013854.1, read as the reverse complement.
TGTAGTTTTTTTATTCCAATTAATCATCAACAACACCATGTTCAACTCATGCCTTTTCTAAAAGCGGAGAACCACATCAGGACTTGAGTACAGCCTGCTCTTCTGTCAACCAATACAGATAAAGCGGTTTAAGATATGGGTAAAGAGATTAAAGTTAAGATATGGACAGGATTTAGCATGAATGAAAAAGGTAGTCTAGAAAAAGCAATTTTCAAACTAATTTTGTGAATTCGTTCAATGAAATGCACTGGAATTTGAAGTCAAGGGTTAATTTTAAACTATTGCAATAGAGTGTCCCAATAATATATTTTACTTGATTAACAAAGGGTGTTTGAAATTCAAATCTTGACTGTAAGTTGAAGTAAAATCTTGACAAACCAAATCTAAAACTGAAATGAATAATTTGTTTCTATTACCTTCAAGAAACTAAGACATATTATATCACAATTTATTAAAGTGCTGTTTGGAACTAATCCTCACTTATAAATTATGAAATTAATTTAGTGATATGATTGTTTTTTACTTTTTTTAAATGTAAAAATAAAGTAAAAATATTTAATAAGTTCATTTGTAAAAAATATTCTTGTAATATTTTTTGTTTTCCCAGATTTGATTTGGTGCCCAAAAATTTTTTTAAATTAAAATGTGAATCAGAATAAGAGAAACTCTCTGAATTTAATATATTTTCTTAAATGTTTTCTTCTGTATATAAAGAAATGGAAATTAACTTATCAACTTTAACAGAATAAATGAAAGTTTATTTTCACAGCTGAATAATAGTTACATGTAACAAAATTTTTGATGAAGAATAAATGCATATAAATAATTCATTTCCTTTAAAATATTAAATATAAAGAAAATAAATTCAACACAAATTTTCTCACATGATAAGTTTATGAAAGTTTCGTATTATTTTATGATAATATTTTATTGAGAAAAAAATTTATGCATTAAACTTATATCGATTTGTTAAGATACTCTACTTCATAATAATAAAAATTTCATTTAGAATTTTAAATGATAATTTTTGTTATAGGAAAGAAATTAAAATATCTGAGATGTTAGCATTAGGTATTACATTATTAAATTTTTAAAAAAAATCGGAATAATAAAAAAAATGAATTTTTTTTAAATTAATATCTAAACAAGGAATAGAATTTGATAGAAAAAGTTTTTCCTTCCTATTTAAAACTATATATATATATATATATATATATAATCATATTTTTTAATATTTGCTAATGAAAATAATAAAAATTTATGTCGAATAAAGAAAATAATAATTTTTTCCTGAAATTTTCTTTCGATCGATTTTTTAATGTAATATATTTTATTTTTGTATTCTTTCTAAATATCTAATTTATGATGACATAATTTGTTTCAATTATAATAGAGAGTATATACCCAGCATTTGTAAGCCATTTATAAGCTTTAAGAAGACTACCCTAGCACAATGTTTATTGAATACAAAGTTTCTCATACCATAATTTCCGGAGGAAAAGCTACATCATTATGAGCTTCGCACTTGATGGAAAGGGCTTAAAAGAATTTAAAATTGTACAGAAACTCCTGTTAGCGTAAACACTACAAATGGCAAAATTTGAATTGCAAGTGGCATCACTATGAACATTGCAGACCAAATATTTTGATCCTGGACATAACCAACATCAATATTTACAACATAATGCCATGCAAAGCTTTTCAAAACTTTTTTTTTTCCTGAAATGGTTTACCAAATCATGATGTGAATTAGAATTCACTTTGTCCAAATCTGAAATATTATTCTTCCTTTTACTATAAAAACTTCTTATATGGGAATATAAAGTTTGTGAAAGGCTGTATATCTTCTTGCTGTGCAATCTTTTTATCTAGAAGTACAATACCAGTACCTTTAAATTCTGATGTTATAGCAATTATTTTCCCTGATATCCATGCATTTTTAACCACTTTGTGAACCAAATATAAAATATTTTTATTTGAAAAGTCTCATTGGTCGAAACACAAAAGCGGCTAAATATGTAACTTTTAAACAAGTAAACGATACAACATTTCATACGGAAATTATGGTAAAATGTTTTCATAATAAATAAAACATAATAAATAACATTTATAATATTTAAAAAATATATAAACATAATAAATAAAATTATATTTTATATAATCCCTATATTAAAAAAAAACATTTTTTTCATAAAATAAATTTCCATGCATATAATAAGAAATTATTTCCTCGTTGCATACATTTTTTCTTAAAACGATATAAATATCTTTAATTGTCTTAAAATATAAAGAGTCCTGAATCTAATTGTACAAAATAGATCAGAAAACATACAATTTAAGTACATAAATGCATCACAACAAAATTCTAAGATTATTTGGCCCACTTGCTCCCATTAATATATAAGAAAAGAATGATTAATTAATATAAAATAAACATTTGAAGTCATAAGAATATTTCCGGCTCAAACAACTACTAATAAATATTTTCCCAATTCAATCTAACTTCATATAATCATTATTTGATGTTTTTTACAAGCAGATAAATAAAAGTTCATAATTTCTGAAGGAAATACAAATATGACACCAATTCAAATTTCCAAGTCACTTTCCCATAAATAGTCAGTCATTATTGCTCACACCTGTACTCGAAAATTTTGAATTCTTCGTTCCCATTCTTCAATTAAAGTACTTTTCCTTCGTGTAGGACTTGAATCCTGAAAAATACAAATTTCAATAAAAATGAAATTTTCTAAGATATAATTTGCTGAACCCCAGATATTTGAAAAAGGCTAAATAAATAATCATAATTTAAATAAAGTTCCGATAAATTATATCTAAAAATACACTATTTATCCTCTTCCTTCATCTTAATTACATATATACTTCATTTATTATTATAAAATTTGAGAAACACAAATTTCAAATATATAGTAAAACGAAGACAATTTCCTGGATATCAGATGCTTGAAAAAGCTTAAAAAATTATATCTTGATAAAAGTTATGATAAAATATGAGTTAATATCTTGTTTTTTTATGTTATAGTCCATTTATCGTTGTAAATCCTGGACACAACAAATTTCAATAAAAGTGAAACTTATGGAGATATAATTCTACTAATATAAAGAAGTAATATACAATTTACACACAAGCCTTTTCAAGCTCATGAACACCAGGTGTTTAATAACGCTTGAAAAAATTAATAGTAAAATTTTTGCAATATATTATTACACCTACTTTTTTTTAATTTAATTTGAATTTAATAAAAATTAAAGTTTAAAAATATACATTATTTATCCACTGTATTCTTCATAATTATACTCCATTTATTATTTTAACTGCTGAAAAACACAAATTTTAATAAAAATGAAATTTTCTGAGACATATAATTATTCTAGTAATCAACTATAAAGTTTGATAGTTGGAGAAAGAATATACAGAAATCGCGAGATAACTTCCTTATTTTTGATGATTTACTTTTCTCTTAAAGTTCTTTTCTTTGTCCTTTTCTTATAAAATAATATCACCGGTTAGAATAATAATCGTTAAGTTACATCCAACAATTCCAATGATCAATTTCTTTGTTTTTACTTAAAATTAATTTGAATAAAAAAGTAATTTCATTATAATTTTGCCTGAATAATAGAAAAATAGGAAAAAGAATATCAATATTACTTTGATAGAAATATTTTTATTTATTTTTTAGAAATAATTGCATGTGTATTAAATATCTTTTTCATTTAAATCCCTATCTATTTTATTGTTATACAATGTGGTCATTAATTAACATGAGATGTACAGAATACTTTAATGAGAAAAGTATTTGACGAAAGTGACAGAATTTACTGAATCTACACGAGGGAATGTGGAACTTTATATTCTAAGGAAAACGTCTCTACATGTGGACTCCAGGGAATATTTTGTGAAGTACAGATAAGGAACGATTAGAAAAATTCCTCGGGACGTAAACTGAACAAAAGAGAATGAAGAAATCAGTTTCACAACTTCCATTGTTCAACAGTGGCTAGACTGAACATGGGATGACTTCATCTTTATAGAGCGCAGTTCACCATTATTCATGGCGATCTTAATAACGAATGTATTTTACTGCGTAGAAATACCGCTTGAAGACACCATTTGGAATTAATTCTTTTAAGAATTAAAATCCCATTTTCCATTGCCCATCGAATTTTCGTTACATTTTGTCCCATATATTATTCAGTAAGTGTACGAATCAATAGCTAAGTGATTAACATTCTAGATTTCATCTTAACAATTCGTAGGATTGACACCTATTTTGACAGTGGAATTTTGTAGCGTGTGTGTGATTTGAAATCTACTTAACCTGAATTCATAATTTCTAGTCATCCTTAGACTGCAAAAAGTGACAATAGGGGGAAAAAAAAACCAACTAAAATTTTACATTAGGAAAGTAAATCAAGTATGCGTGAGATTTGGAGATAATTAATTAAATAAACGTATAGTTCAAGAACATATAATTTAACAACATACACGCACACATAGACACTATTGTGTAAAACTTAAGCAAAATTTACTTTTAGAAATTCTTGAAAAACATTGATGGATAAATAGAATATATGAAAATATATTATGGTCAATAAATAAATTTATATGCACAGGGAGTTTCCCACCATTCATCATTAGTAAAACTCAACATTAACACACATGCATCGTAATCAACGCTTGTTTGTTCCCTGGTTACATTTGATTATGACATCTGAATACAGTCCATGTGTGTGAAAAGTCCTCATGAAAGATATACATACACATCAGTGCAGGTGAGCTCGGACTGTACCTTAAGGTTAACGTGTTTGGAATACTCGCTTATGACAAAGTGTTCGTAATTTTAGCATGGTCAGGTGGTGATGAGGTCGCACCTGAGCTGGCAACTTCCTCTCCACCTATATGCCACACCAGCGAAAGGACTTAGGACGTCACAGATGAAAGTGGACACGCTCCCAAATAACATAGCTATCACAAAATTCTTTTTATGCTCAGACTTATGAATACTATTCAAAAATTAAAATTAATTCTAATATGCATTGAATATAAGGTTTAATTCGACTTAGACTTGCAGTTTAAAGTGATTTTCGGACCAATACAAATAACTATGTTATAAATAAGATTCAAACATTCGAGATGTTGAATAAGCCCGTTAGCATTCAGTTAATCAACTCTTCGCACAAACACAGGTATTCATTTAAAATGTGAATAAATAAATATCTTTTTCCAAGTGATTAGAAATAGCGGGATAAGCAAACTTCCTTGTTTTCACTATTGCCATGACAAAACCATTCGATTTGGTTTGTTTTGTCACTCAGCGGTAACTTTTTACACACGAAGAATAATAAGATTGGGATCTCAGTTGAAAGTGGATTCCAAACATCTATGCCCGAAGAAGGATTCAAACCCAAGAATATTTATAGCTGTGCAGGTTAGCTCTGGACTGTACCTTATTATTATTAACGGAGTTTGGAATGCACACCCATCACTACGTGTTTTTCAATTTTGAACATGGTTAGGTGACGAGTTCACACCTGTGAGCTGGCACCATCCTCTCCACATCCACACTGCACCAACGGAAGAACTTTGAATGTCACAGATTAGCGGGGACACTTTCACAACCCACTGAAGGAAATGTGGTCACCCTCCCAATCATGCCGATGGTAAATGATTCTTCACTTTGCTGATCTTAACAAGAAGCGATATGAAGTTACTGAATCACTGGATCTCCCCTTGTGCGAATATTACGAAGTCTTACGAGGGCTTCAAATGATAGGCTATCCATTAAGAAGAATTAACGTTTCTGAGAGTACATTCCCCTCGTGTGTATAAAAGGTGAGCTTATCCACATAACGTATTATTAGTCCATCAATTTCTTCTATGTTCATTATAGTAGCATTTTCTAGATTTCTTATATTTTTATTTCCTTTTTCTTTCAAATTGTATAAATTAAAATGTACATTTTTAGCTCTTTTGCTTAGTTCTCCATTTTTATCTTGAACTGAAATCGTCAAAGGGATATTGAATTGCTTCTGAAAATCAATGAAATTAAATCAATTTTCAACCTGATGATATCCATGTATATTTTCATGCAGTTCATGCATCATCACTCCGATTGGACAGCTTAACGATCTTTTCATCCACTGCTTAAACTGCCTTTCGGGAGGACTTCTCATAGATACTAGGGTACATATATGTGTAGCAAGAAAGGGAAGCTGAAATACACCCAAGCACCAACCGTGACAAACGCGCATGCATAAGACAGAAGCGAAATATCCTTTTCCTGTTGTTCAAAAATGACAAACAATCAATCTTCAATTTACAGAATTATCCATACAATAGCAAACACAGCTCTTGTTGATTAGCCAGTTACAAGCATTCCTGATACCGTTTATATTTACTATTATGATGTTCAAAATTAAGAAAATTATGACATTCTATAGAATTTAAAGAAAAGAAATGGACTGATGCTTTGAAGCAAGGAGACAAATCTTATATGTTAAACATGTAAGCGCATACATATATGTGAGTGGAGTTAGAAGAACAGGCTATGTGATTCAGCATCTTCATTTTGTTCTCCCTTACACTTTACTAGATTTCTTGTTCTTTATTTTAAATAAAAAGTTAAATTAAAATTTAAAAACATTAAAAATGAATAATTATCAATGTTTAGATGATGGAATTAGGTGGTGAGTCACGGAGAGATTAAAAACAAATATGTGTAGAGTCAGCTTTAAAGAGATTCAGTTCAGTGTACTTTCCATGCTATGAAAAATATTACGGGATAATGGATTCATCGAGAGAAAACTGAGAAAGGTCGTTCAAGAACCATCATAGCTAAAGAATATCTTTATTCGTTATTTAAAGGGAAGAGGGGTAACAGGCACAATATAGTTTCTAAACTCTTTCCTGAGTCCTATATGGTTACAAGAATTATAATATTAAAAGTTCTTTTTCTCTACAAGTTTTATGGGAAAAGATTATTAAAAAAAAAAAAAAAAAAAAAAAAAAACCCCGTTGAGTGTGTCGCATTTGTTTCTGTTGGGAAAATAGTCCACTCAATATATATGATATAAATACCATAGGCACAAAGCACGAAACAATGGATGTTCTTTCTCTTTGCTAATGAGTGCCGATTTAGCCTAACCCCACTAATTTAAATGATTTTCTTATTTTCATATAGAGAGAACCAAGAACCAACTACTAATCATCTAATATATCCGAGAATTCAACCATAATAGCAGCGAAGATTTGAGAACTTAAGCATTCATCATATTTGATGATAGGTCACTTTCATTCATGTCTTTGAAAAAGACTTGATGAATGGTGTGAGGTATAGAGAGGAGATTTTGAAACTTTTTGTTTACTTTTTCAATGATGCATTTGGCTTCAATTTCATTTTTATGGACAACAACTCGTAGTCATTTAAAACTTTTCAGGTCACAGTTTTTTTTTTTTTTTTTTTTTTTTTTTTTTAAGTGAAAATATTCTTAGATGGATTGTTGGCTCGACCTCATATGTCCACCTTACAAAACATGCATCAACTTAGAGGAGAGCAATTGTGATTTTCAACTCTCCCTTCGAGAATCTCTCAGATCCACTAACGAATGCGGCAATTTGCTAAAGAAATTCATAAATTGCCTTATAAGCAGTATGAAACCAAAACGAGAAGTCCACATATACATAAGAGAGGCTGTCAGATTATTTTACAGTAATATTTTGCTCCTGTTTAAGAATATATTTGCATTTGTCCTCTTAACTTATGATTTAAATTATACCAGTTTAATTTTTTTTTTTTTTAAGAAAATATTGGGGTCTTTTTTTAGCAAAAAAATATAATTATGTGTTCGAGGATGTACTTAAAATGGCACAATTTATTG
>JAPDSC010013854.1:450602-509631 GCA_026290005.1 Latrodectus geometricus | reverse complement strand
GGGAGAAAATTAAAATTACTTTAAAGTAAACACATGACAGGTTCAAGTATTTTAAACAGAAGAAAAAAATTAAATGTGATGAACTTAGTCACACACACACACACACACACACACACACACACACACACACACACACACACACACATATATATATATATATATATATATATATATATATATATATATATATATATATAATCTAAATATCAACTATAAAGGTTTCTTATAAAATTTACTATGCTCACTAAAATCAATTAAATATTTTTTTCTTAATAAACGAAAAACAAAAAATTAGAGTGCGCTTTATTTTATCATTAAATAATAATTTGTGAAACAGGTATAAAAACATGTCTCCTAGAAAGTTCATAAGGAAAACAATATGTTGGGGCTTATAAAAGATTTGGACTAAATATTTTGTCTCAGTTAGTATTATTCTGTTAAATGGCATGAATAAATATGCCTTACATAACATATTTACATTTATTTACTAATTTTAATACTTATCTATAACTTGCACATTATCAATAAGTTATTTATTTGCAAATCTGTTCTAGCTTTCTGTTATTCATAAAATTTGTTTTCCAAAACTTTTCTTTTGGCTGTTATAAAACAACTAAATTTAAACAAAAATTTCGTTTAATATAATGAAAATTATCAAGACTTATTTTGAACAACGTTTACTTAAAATTAAGTAACGATAAGATTTTTAAACATTGTAAGATCCTGTTCTAATTGTATGATCAATTATGTTTGATTTTTTGTGTAGAGCACTGTATTTTCATACAAATCAATAATATCTCCAAGTTACAGTTGTTTCAACAGCAAAAAGATTCAAAATATACTGAATCAGTGCATCGGTACTGTGTAGTAGAAAACATTACAGCTGAATGTTATTCTAAGGCTTTTTGTCTATTCATAGCTCATTGCCTTCTGGGATGACTTTTCATCTATCATGGGTTATATTTACGTTTCGCAAGGAAGGACACCAAACACTTTTTTGCACCCACATTGAATGAGAAAACAAAAACATAGCATCAATCTCTCATTGTCCAACAGAATCGAACTTGGGTCATATATTCTAAATAGCACGATTCAATATTCGGCTTAAGAGAGTCCAATAGTAGATTACGGTATGCATAATGTGAGGCTAATTTATATAAAATATTCAATTACTTTTAAATTGCATATAGTAGTATATATGGTACTGAGTAATAGCATGACAAATCTTCCAAAAGCATCTTGAAATTTAACCTCATTATTATGAATTTATTATAATTTCTTGAATATCTACAATTTCAAGCTATGACCTTTCAAACGGCTTTATTATTGTTAAAAAGCAAGCCGGGAATCCAAAAGAATCCTCATTCTGTAGGCTTCGCAATTGTTTGTTCCGCTTGAATTAGAGTGACACGGCAGAATGATTCGGAGATCTGATTTGCAAGTTTTGTTATTTTGAATGTTATCAAAGGTAGACACAACTGGATTCTATTTAGCATAAGGTTAAAGGAAAGATATTCGAAATGTATATAAATTTCTTTTTGTTATAATATTTTCAATTTTTCAAACACAAATGTTCTAAATGAATCATTTAACAGAAATATTTACATTATAATTCAAATGATTAAAATTTTATATAGTTAACAATTAACACATACCTTATCAAAAGTTTTAAAATCTTTTTTTAAAAAGAATTACATTGAATTATTTTAAAAAAAGTCAATAAAGTGGTATTTTTAATTATATTTCCTTTGCATGGACTTATAGAATTATTTTTAAGTGAATTACAAAGCTATTTATTATTGATAGCAATTATGCTATTAGATACAAAATGCTGAATTAAAAGAGACAAAACTAAAATAAACAATTATCTGATATTTACAAAGAACTAATACATCTTCTAAATTTCCTTTTCTAACTGAAAAAAATACGATTAATTTGATATTATAATTTAATAAAAAGTATACTTTACTATGTGTGTGTGTCAACTGTATTTATTAAAATTTAAATATAACCCTTAGAACAAGTTAAATGAAATAAATATCAATTAAATGATCATCAGTAAAAATATACGGTGTAACAAGAGATTCTTAAATTTGAAATATCTCATTTTACACGGACGATGAAATATTTCAAACATGAAATTTTTAAATATCTCATTATCTGTCCTATTTAAAAGTAAAAATATAACACACTTTTACTTTTAAATATTACCAGTAATGATTTTATCACTGGTGATAAAATCATCATATTAAAATATAACATGCACACTAGGCTTGCAAACTAATGCATAACACGCTAAAATATGGAAACTAATATTTAGAAGTATTTTTAAAACGTATTAAGTGATAACTGTGTAACTTTTCATTTTATTATACTGCTCTCAATGTGTTTTTAATAGTTTTGAATTGTTTTACAGTTCAAGAGATAAAATTCATTTCATATGCTGAAAATTACGAAAGCAGTGTAAATTATTATTTTTTTAAAATGCATTTACATTACTCATAAAATGATTAACATTTTAAGAATATTTTAAAAACTTCTAACAGATAGAATAATTTAACTATTCATAGAATAAAGATTTTTATACCATTTAAAAAAATTAGGCAATGGTACAATATCATAAAAAGGTCATGTACAATAGCTTGTTAATGATGAATATAATAGCTTTTATATTAATGTCGTCATGTAATTATATTTAAAAATCAATAAACAATTAAATATTTGTGTCAAAATATGTAAAGAAATATCAGTTTTTTCTAGCATTTAGTTTTATGTATAAAATGTTAAGGTAAAATTGTTATTATCAAATAAACTAAAATTTTATATGGAATTAAATATCTGAGCCCGAAAATATATAAAAGGAATGTTTGATTTTGGGAGTATTATGAATAAAATGTTATGTACAATATTTGCTTTCAAATAAAATAAAATATTATAAGTGAACATCTTCTTAATTATCTATACCCCCCACACACAGAATTTTTAAATGATCTGCTGGAAAAATATATCTTTAATCATTCCACGCGAATAATTATTTTTTTTAATACAGTTTTGGATTACTTAAGTTTAAATATATGAGAAGATTAGAGGACATGCTGTGTATGTTTCTCTCGTAATATTTTACAAGAATCTAAGTTTCTAAAGTTGCTAAAATAAAAAATTAGAAATTCTTATGTTTTTCGTTTAATTGAATGTTAAAACATTAACAATAAATTTCAGATTTGTCACAATTAAAGTTTAATTTTAGCGGAGAATACATGGTTGTCGTTTTATATTTTTATTTATTTCATACAAAACTGTATGGTAAAAAAATTTCCACATCAACTGATTTAATTACTAAGTCACTATGTAAAAACCCAACAGGATTTCTTAAAGAAAAACTTTTACACATTCTTGAAATCAACGCATCTCAATTGGTTCTGAAATCTTCGATTTCGTTTATTAGTTACCTTTAAACTCTTCGCGAAAAATAATTCATTTAAATAAGCAATATCTTAACTTATTTAATTAAGGAATTCTTAACTCTTATTGTGTGCCATTATTATATTTTATAAAGTGAAAATTTTTTAATCAATTTTAAAAATTTCCTCCATAAGGAAATTTTATTTAAAAATGAATTTTAAAATTTTACTGCAATCAAAAAATTGTGTATTTTATGTAGTCTTTTACATTTTTGATTAGACGCAGTGAATAGACTAACAGTTAAAAGTTATAGAGTTCGCCGAGTATTACTGCCTTCGTTGTGCACACTCATAAACACTGAGTAGCATTAATACTTTTAAAGGGAAGAAACCCCCGGTAGATTACCCAGTACCCACACTCACACATTTGCGTACTAAAAGCAGAAACACAGTGTCCCCTTCTTGCTGTCAGGATTGAACTCGTGACCTTCCATTCTAAAGTGCGCGATCCTATTACTAGACAATGTTGAACCTTTATTTTAAATATTCTAATATAAAGAGAAAAAATTCAAGAGATTTACGAATCATTTTTAGGGTTAATAAAATTCAAATTCATTCCTTCTTAACAGAACTTTCTTGCATGAGTTGCATATCAATCTGTCACTGTCAGCTGTTTCAATACAAGAACACATTGCTATAATCAGGGGGGGGGGTTTGCTCTTAAAAATTACGGCTGACACAATATTGATGAATTTATAACACCCTTTTTTGTAATATTTCAACACTGTTTTCTCCTGCCATAGTCTCAAAGTTCATGGGTTTGATTACTTACAGTGGTTTGACTTTCACTTTAAACTGCAAATTAAAATCAAAAGCCTCAATTGCAAAAATGACTGTAAATCGAGAGACAAATCAAGTTAAACTTATTTCAGTTTCATTTTCATGATGTCTCGGCCAACAAAATCTGACCCACAGGAAAGAAGAGGCCCTTATAGATAATAACTGATGGTGTAGGGAATAAAATCGTTAATTTTTTTGTGAAAAAAACTGGGTATTTTTAATATAATTTTTTTATTACATTAAATACAGACATAATTTGAGAGAGGGATGCTTACTTGAAAAATAAAATTTCTCTACGAGTCCTGAGAGATATAATAAGATGTAAATTGGTATATTTAGGTATTTTTATCTTTATCTGTAAATTTTTTTCCTTGTTAAGTTTGCATTTTTATTTGCACACACATGTAATATGATATCATATTTTTTATTACATTATTATTTAAATTTAGAAAATAAGTTTGCCTTATTAAAATAAAATTAATGCAAACAGATGAGTTGCTTATAAAAATAGTTGGCAAATCCATTTTCATGTTTTTCCACTTTGCATCTGTTATCACTAACAAAAATAATGACTAAGCATCACTGCATTGATATCTAGGGATCGGGAAAAATTAGAGAAGTAAGTCTGCACGTCACACGCATGTCCCAAAATTAGCGTTGTTGATACCTGTCCCAGGTGAAAACCTTTGTGATTAGAGGATATTTAGATTTAAATCATTTCTATTTATGACTTTACAGTAACATTTTGTATATAATTTTCCTTATAAATTTTAAATATTTTCAGAAATCAAATTTATTTTCTACTATAACTGATAATCTAACAATTTATAAGCAAATTAAATGAAGGAGTTTTCTAATTTAATATGTCCCCAATCAGACTTATTTAGTCCTTAACTTAATTTGAGAAAATGTAAGTGATAGTCGGATAGGGGAAGTCAGCAATTTTTTGTCCAGAAAATAGTGAATTTTCCATCTGACCTTCCAAAGACTGTTGTACTAAAATAGCCTGTGTCCAGTAAAGTTTTAGTGTGGTATATTACCATTCTTCTTTGTTGTAGGATGTGGAGAGGAGGATAACAAGTTAAATGTCGATCTCACACTTAACTGAGCTATAATTGGTTTGTTTGTCGCACATCGGTTATTTCCAGCACGCTAAGGCTAATTAGACCGGGAGTTACGATTTAAAGTTGACTCCGAACTACTACAAACATCCAAACCCAAAGTGGGATTTGAACCCACGAATTGTTTACCCTAAAGCAGGAGTGTAACCACTTGGCTACCAAGTCGACAACTAACATATGAGGTAGTTAGTCGTGTTATCTCCTATGGGTATCATAAATAGACTGCCAGAAACAGTGTGATAATATTTGCATGATATTTTATTGAGAACTGGGAAAATAAATTATCATCATTGGTAATATATAAAATTTGACACATAGTATAGCAAATTATATTAAAAATTTCCTAAACTTGTTCTTTTGCAATAAACTTTTTTTTTAATTATTTATTCAATCGAATATCATTACGATTGTCTATGCATAAGACCGGGACAATCGTAAATATAATGATAATCTCTCGCATATTTCTCATCAAAAACAAATTTAATTCAGAAATTATGAACAAAACTCAGTTAATTTTGTAAAAATTTTCACATAATTTTGTGAATTAAAACTCATTTCTTAAAATTAAAGTATAGGTGTAATTGGGTTAATAGAGTTATAGCTTTAAATATAGCTTTTATCATAAAAATCTCATTTAAAATAAAAAAGAAAAAGAGGAAAAAAGGATTAGTCTATATAATTATTTTTTCAGGGCTGACAGTTGAATAATTAGGAGAAGTCATCAGTTCAACAGTTCATGGTTTCAATTTGCACTCGTGTAGAAGATTGTAGTGGTTCGGGATACAATTTAAGTGGTAGATTTCAGTCAAATAGATTTGTGACAAAAAATTACAGTAGAATGACAAGCATACTGAACAATTTTTTTTTTATCATAATTCCAACGCCTTTTGTGGTAAAACATATAACTGCTCTTATTTTTTTACACTAAGAAGTAAAACTATTATACTTTTTATATTAATAATTTTTAGAATTCCTCTGTAAAGATAAATGAATATAATCCAGGTAATGATTAATTGATTTTATCATAAAAATAACTTACTTCAGTTCATCTTCTCTTTCTTTCATCTCCTGCAACTCACTCTGTATTTTTGAAGCTGCTGAAAGAAACTTTCTTGGAGTCATTTGTTCGCCTTTTTTAATCTGTGGAGGCTTTATTTCAAAGTAATCGGAGCTCTCAGCATAAATTCTTGCTCCGGGACTTTTAAAAGAAATATCCTTTCCTTTACTTGCGATGAATTTTTCCATGTTTACATTCGGACTTGATTTTTGCCCAATAAATGGTGAACTTAGTTTAGAAATGGAAGAACTGCTAGAAGAATCAGGAGAAGGTGAGCGAAATGATAGCAAAGAATCTTTTGACGATATCTTTTGCCCATTCAAGTCACTCTGTAAAATTGAATCCAAAGAACAAGCGCTTCCTGCATTCGATGAATTTGAATACATGGCATTCAATTTATTGTGAAAACTTGTTGGGGACATAGATTCAACAGAATTTCTTTGATGGGGCGAAGTTAGTTTTGTGCCTGAATCAAAAGACGAATCACTACATATACTGACTGATGTTAAAGTATCCAATGTGGTATCTTTTTCGTCTTCACTGAAATCTACATTCGACTGACAGGATTCCAACTGATACTTCATTTTCAAGGCAAGCTCTCGTTCCCGTTTTAATTCTTCTTCACGTTCTCTGACAATCCGAATTTCTCGTTCAATGGGAGACTCGTAAGTAGATGATGGAGTTGAACTTTCGATTGGAGAGCTATCTTTGCGTTTAGGGGCAAATACACTTGCAATGTTATAACTTTGTCCATCAGTCACTATTTTATTTTTAGAGGGCGATTTCTTTATTACCTCTTTTTTGACTGTTTCTTGTGGTGGTTTTGATGTTTCTGGTTTGGATAAGTTCATGGGATGTACAATTGCGTTTTTTTGACAATTTTCTTTCGCCAAATTTTCTCTCATTTTACGAATTTCTTCTTCTCGTTGTTTCATTTCTTTTATTTCTTGAGCAATCTTACTTTCTACTGAAAAATTAGACATATTTCCAGACCTTTTCGTTTCTTTTCTGGCACCGGTGAGCGCACACTTGCGACTGACGGATGCTTCCGCCCCAGAAGATTCCATTATGTGATCTAGTAAATCATATTTCTCACAGTGAGTAGAATTCAGATCTGTTTTGGCTTGCTTTTTTGAACTAGGAGCGTCCCTTAAACTATCTTTGCTTCTTACCTCGAACATTTTCACTTCCATTGTATTTGATTCGTCGCCAGTAAGCAAATCTTTAACAGCTGGGCTTTGAGTAGTCGAAACCACACAATCTTGATCTTCGTTCATTTTAACTTCAACATCAGCAACATAAGAAAATTCTGTTGGAAAATCATCAGCACATTGAAAGGTCATTAATTCCACTGTTGAATTTCGAGGTGATATTCTAATATCCACTGATTCTGTAATGCTGTCTGTTTCTAAAGCTTCCGTTTCGTCAACTACTTCATACTGAGAAGTGCTTGAAACCTCATTAATTTCAATGAATTCCTCTAACAGATGGCTATCTGAATCAATTGCACCTGTAGAACTATCTGGGTTTTTATCAACATTCATATTTTCTTCAATGTATTGGTTAGACAGAGCACGAGAAACTACCACTTGCTCTTTTTCTGTCTTCTTAGCACAAACTTTTCGGTATTTATTTTCTACAGAAACAAATGAATTGCTATTTTCATCTTTAAATTGCTTTAAATGGTTGTTTATTCCTGGTTTAAATCCTAACCATTCAGAAGTTACACGATATTTACCAATAATTTGATTCAAATCATCCTCCGTTTTCAGTGTGCAATTTTTTTGACCTAAAGTGAAAAAAAGTTTTATTAAATATTATAAATCACCCGCATTAATGCATATTAATTATGCACTAACATAACTTGAAGTTTTTTCATTTATAACATAACATAACAAACAACATAACGTTCTCAACATAAATAAAACTACTATAAACTTAACAAAAACACCATAAAATTATTGGCATTTGACAAATTTAAAGTGTTTTTGTGAAGACTAAACTGCTCTTTTACGGCTTAAATCATTTTTCACAAGAATTAAATTTTGTATTTCAGTTCGTACATATAATCATATCGTTACGCCCACACAATTTAACTAATGAATTCTAATTTTTATATAATTTATTGCATATTTTTATACGTGCTATACTAAATTCTTATTCTATTTTACTGCCTTAAATTCATTAAAAAATATTGTTTGTTTAAATCCTTTTTAAATTTTATGTAGATGCATACTAACAGTTATATGTAAAAATGTAGAAAAAAATATCGGTAAATTATATAAGAAGATATAGTAATAAATATCTATACATTGATGTATACATACTTATTATTACATTTTCTTGTATACGTGTGCATATGAATTTTTTATTCGTGTATTAAATAAATACAAAATCTTGTTTGAGTTTAGTTTAATTCATAATAATCAACAAGAATGATTAAAAAATATATCAAAATGTTTAATTTAGTATAGCACGTGTAAATAAAACGCTTAATAATTTAATTTTTATGCATTTTTAATCTTAATATATGTTTCTATGAGCTATGTATTCTAAACAGAATAATTCAAAAACATGTTACTATTTCCTTCAATCGAATAAAAAACCATGATGCTATTAACCGAATTAATTTTTAATATCGTTTTCGTTCCATAAAAAGATTCGATAACATCTGATATAAACATATATAAAACATGATCTGATAACATCATATGTAAAAAGTTCTATAAGATTGCATTTGACTCTACTTTTTTCAATTTCAGTAATAGATAGTTTGGTTTTAGTTTATAATTTTCAGCCAGTAATTTTCAGTAAGAAATAATGTAATGCATTATTAAATATTTAAAAATATGTTTCAAGATGAGAATGCAACCATCACATATGTTACCTCATATAATTTAATTATACCTCATATAATTTAAAAAATTTATTTATTTATTTTTATTAAGTTTTAAAAAGAGTTTATTAATTTATAATTATACAAATAAATTTATTTCACTCTTCCTGCATCAACATAATCTGATATTTTTATTCTAGATACAAATAACTCGATGAAATATACACTATTTATGGGAAAACAAAATTATCGCTAATCACTCTCTGTAAACATAATTCAAATAATAAATTTGAATTCAAATATTTATTTCCTGGTGTTTGTAATTTAAGCTATAAGCATACCATTTCCTTATTTACCACACACTGTTGTTGCATAACTGAAATGATGTATATTCTAGATATCATGAAAACAATTCATTTAAAATAAAATGAAAAATTGCAAATCTATGAAAATAAAAAAAAATAGTATGTGCTTAGTTTAATTTATTTACATAATTTAAATCTAACGAAATTGTATACACATAAAGATAATAAAACAGAAATAAATACAATATGCATCCAATTAGTTTCAAATAAATTTATTACTACACGAGGGAGAAAATACAGAAAATAAAATATTTTCTGTGTTTTTCCCCCTCCTGAATACACCTACAAATAAAAATTATTGTTTTGAAAATTTTAACAATAATAACATGAAATTTTTACCCACATCCATACTTAAATACAAAAGGACTAAATTTTATAAATAGTGCCTAAAATGAAGTATTTTAATTTTGATTTCAAGTCATTACTTCATAATAACAGAGATAAATACTTAATTAATTAAGTGGATTTATAAGATAGACATTCATAGTTAAATTTGAACATTGAAATTATTCAAATAATCACTTATTTTGTCAAAAACAGAAAAGACCAAAAGTAACTTGTTATATGATGCATTTTGAAATAAACGAAAGAAAGCCTCTCTTACCCATTGCTTGCCTGCAGATTAGGGAGACAAAAATGAATGTTAGTTCACCAAATAGCTTCTCTTACCGGAATTCATGTTCAATGACCCGTTCATGGGAAGACAGTTGGATGATTATTTTGCTCCCGGTAAAGTTAAAGGATGCCGAAATTATAGACAGTGTGAATATATTTCTTTCACAGAAATTTATTGACCTTTTTCATCAAACTATTAATAAAACGTTGATACTTTCTACTAATTTTTTTGCTTTAATAAGGCAACTAGGATAAATTAGGATTCACCATACTTGTGTGTCCTGTTTCACAATTATTTACACTGAAATTTATTTATGCATACTTTGCTTTGATTTTCCATATAAGAAAGAAATATAAATATTTTAATTTTCTTGGAAAATAGTAAACCAAGCGAAATGTTTTATTGCTGATTATGTGTTTCGCTCTAAAAATGCAACCTTCAAAAAGTAACTACTTAGTACAAAGATTGCATATTGCATAGGTTTGATTCAACATCTTGAATGCTCTATGAATTTCATTAAATATATTTTACATTAAACAATTATATTATACAACAATACAACAATTATATTATATTATATTTTTGTTTATTATACAAATATATAAACAAAAATATTTTGATTTCTCCCATACGATAGCAAATAATTAAATGTATCTTTTAACTTTTTTTCTTGTAAAATTCGAAGACAAAAGAAATTTTTATCATTAGAAAGACTTACCAAACAGACTATGATGATAAAGACGTCATACATTATTAAGATATATTGTATCAATGAAGTATGACAGCTGAGAAAATAATCTGTGATGACATAGATATCAAGCAATACTAAGTAACTGCACAAAGTTTCGGTAAATTTTTTCACATTTATTTTATATTTAGCTTAATGGCATCTTCTAAGTGTAACTTTGAGCATGATCGATCCACATACATATACATTGAAGGTTTATCGTGTACGATCACAATTGCAAAAAACCTACAGTTTCATCCTATCTGAAATTTACTGAAGTCAAATTACAAGGTAAATAAAAAAGATATCTGAGTGCGTTTTGACTATATATATTAATATAATGTTTGAAATTTGTATATTTCAGATATCTCAAGTAAAGTTTGAAATGGGCTTTAAGTAAAATTTGAATCGATGATTAATAGGCAAACTAAAATACGAACAAACTGCAAAACTAACTGTGTTTTTATTTCAGAACTAAAAATATAAAATTATATTTTTAATCTGAATATCATTATACCAATGTACTTTATTTTAATAGGAACAGACTCTTTTGATTGAAACAGTTTCGGAAAAATTGGAGGCTTCAGCATTGAAATTTGTTTCAGTTTTTCAATTCTAAGGAAAAGTTTAATCGAAAATTTTCTTTTTAAATATACATCCCCACTTCCTTTCTCCAGTCAGATTAAAAAAATTCACATTAAGAAGTCATTATTTTCAATGTTGTACAATAAGAGTGTAAGTTAATTAAAGAGAGTAACTGCATTAATTCTTGTTAATAAATACTATCTAATGAAAAAAATACCTGCGAAAAACTAATTTTAAAACTTATTTATGAATTCTCATTAAAAATGCTACACATTAAAATAAAAACTATAAACGAATTAACAAATATAATTAGTTTAAATAAATATTATTTTGCTAAAGCCAATCGATTCATAAAACCAAATTTCTGTTCACTAAGAATTCGTTTATTTAATAGATATAAATACTCATCAAACATAAATTGAAATAGTGATCAAATTTTTCTTTATCAAACAAATAATGTTTAACATAACCCTAAAAAAGAATAAAAAGAATTTCATTACACTGGAAAATTAAAAAGCATGCGTTGTTATATAGTAATACTTTAAAATTATTAAGCTGCTTTTAAACAGGCATATTATCATGAACAAGCATAAAAAATGCAAATAAATGAACCTGTGTAACTCAATGAGAGTTTCATAGGTTCATTTATTTGCATTTTTTATGCTTGTTCATGATAGTATGCCTGTTTAAAAGCAGGTTATTAATTTTAAAGTATTACTATATAAGAATGCATGCTTTTTAATTTTCCAGTGTAAAGTAATCCCCAAAAATATTAGCAATGCTTGGGTTAATTAGAATGTTAATATAAGCACATTAACAAGAATATTAACATAAATATTAGGAAGAATGCACATATGAACTTAATGTTTTCTATAAAATCATTATTTATGACAAGAGAAAAAAATATCTTAAAACTAAAATTTCTTTTCTCAGCTCTTATTTCGAAATATTTTGGTTTGGATTCTTTCAGCAATCTAGTTGGTTCTAAAAGTGAAAAGAAAAAATGAGGAAAATGTGACAGAAAAATTGAGAAAAGAATAGCAGTGGAGTTTTTAACAACTTACATAACCTTATTCTTTGAATACAATTGGAATTCAAATCGTCAGGATGAATAAAGAATATCAGATCTCAGCTTTAAAAAAAAAATAAGAAAAAAAAAAAGAAAAATAGGGACACAAATGAAGATAATTATGAGTCCGTGATAGATGATAAAATCTATCGTATAGCTCTTTCCGATTCATTCGATGCAGAGGCCATGAAATCATGGCATAAACTAATTTTATAAGATACATAAAAAAATGACTACTAATTCGCAATCTAGAAATTTTCCAATCTCTCGTTACCTGCTTGCTTCCACATGTACTTATTTGAGTTTAACAGTAATAACATATTTAAACAATCTCATGTTTTTGGAACTTTACAAATTAAGCAATTCCATAGGGTAAAGAACAAAACCACCATTAATTACTGATTTTTACTGTCAGATATCTCCCAATTTATGTGCTTTTCACAAAATATTTTTTAACAAACTTTTTATATTATATATTTAACATTTAGTAAAATACCTTACTTTATTTTTTCATTTTTACTTTTTTTTACAATTTTTGAAATTTCTCACATACAAATTCTCAAAGTTGAGAGTTTATTATTACTCAAATGGATTCATTATAAAACCATCAAATAGATTTTCTAAAAGAAATTGCAGTTGACTTATGTGCTTATTATAACATAATCAAAATATTATATTGTTAAGGAAATTTTGAAGTAAAATTCAAACTTATTTCGTATGAGTGAATTCACTTTGAATATTTTCTATTTTTTATTAAGTAAATGCTACAAAGTGGCATGAATATATGGTTTTCAACGCATTTAAAATTTGTAAAATATGAGAAACTCTTGAAAACCACTCAGTATTCATTTTTTTTTATTATTTTTAAATAGTTTTATCACTTATGAAAGTTTATCAACATAAATTACTGCAAGAATACTCTTTTTTAAGATGTACATTTCTTTCATAAAAGCAAGACTAACTAAAAATTATGTAACTTTAATTTATAGTAAAAATCTTTATTCTACATTTTATTCATAAAATTTAAAAAAAAATAACTCATTTTATACAGTTTTTTGGTCAATATATAATATTTAAAGTTTAGTCGGGGTTAAAAAACATAATTTTCGGTACTAAAAGGTATGTTACGATTTTTGTTTTTATCTTATTGAAAATGTATTAAATACAATTCTCTGGGGCGAATCAATTTTTGTCTGAGCTCTTGAGTAAATCCAAAGCTGAGTTTCTTCCTGTCTGTGTATAATTCCGTTATTTACGGTATTTGGCGGTGAAAACTTTCATCACTGAACAACCAAATGGTTGAACAGTCGGGAAATAACGCAATCAAACAATGTTTCTTCCTGCGGCAATGTCTTCTGCGATGAAAAAAAGAAGAAACCTGCTTTGCCGACTGCGAAAACAAAAATAGCCGGTTTGCAAAGTAGAAGACAACGGAATGCAGGCATTGAACTCGAGAGAGAATAAGCGATTATGGAAGGTTGGGAAGATATTTAATCTTTTGAAATATCCTCGCATAATATTAAGATATTCAAATGGATTATTAAATATCTTTTTTTTTTTTTTACATTTCGTTTAACTTTCTCTTAAACAGGAAATGAAAATAAAGATGCGATTTTTCATTATGATTACTAACTATATAATGCGAAAGTGTGGTTTCGTGGTTCAAGCAATTATAAAATTTCCCAGTCATTTCAAATCAGATGAAATATTTTTATTTACTATGGTATTCACATGGTATTCGTTTGAAAAGTGTGGTTTAAGAAAGAAACGAATTTATACGTAAAATTATCTGTATTTTAATTAGAAAATTTTATCAAAAAGATTGGATTTTGACTACTATATCAGATATTTTATAGTTACTTTGTTGGGGGTAATTTCATCACCTGAATGACTGAATGCTTTAAGCTGGAGAATAAAAAAAATAATAATAAAAATCTTAATCAGAATAAATGTCATCAACTAAGTCAAGACTATCTTAAATAATAAAATCAAATGCAATCGGAAACCTTTTCAAATATTTTTTAAATATTGTACAGTTTATGTTCGATTTGATAGTATTACGTCTCAATTTATTAACCAGGAAAATTAATGAAAAGCGTAACAAAAATTATGCACATTAATAATATTATTTTTATTCGAAGCAATTTTTATAATCTTCATTCAATTTCAAATCCCCCCCCCCATTGAAGTAAGAATGCTAATGTACATTGAAACAAATGCACAAATAGAGCAACTCATATTCTAGTCTACTGCTCTATAAAATCGAATGTTAATTAAATTGCTATAAGTTATGTTTCCTACTAAGTAGACACTTTATTTTGGCGATTTAAGCCACGTATGTTTGAAAAGTTAACATCTGTCACAATTCGATATACTAGATTCACTGTATTGTCAGAAAATGATAGTAACAATAAATAAAGAAAAGAAATCAATGAACCCAAATCAGAAAGATTTCTCTTCTGAACTAGATTTAATCCAAATTACATGCAGCCTTTAAGACGGATATTCTAACGTCCATAAATTTCAAAAATTGATTAGGAAATTTATGAAAAATAACCTCTGGAGAGCATTTTGTATCTGGAGAGAAAGAAAAATTTTATTTCTATACAGTATTTTATTTACTGATTCTTAAAAACTACTTACTTTAAAGTTTTAACTAAAGCAATTAAATTCAATTGCATTAATTAAAACTTTAAAGTAAATGCGTTTTTAAAATTAATGAATACAATACTGTATAGAAATAAAAGTTTCCTAATGCAAATTATCCTCAAGTATAATTTACTAATATTTATATTACTAAAATTTCGAATCATGTTATATTAAATTTTTCAACAATTTAAATTTTAAACATTTTAAAAATTTAATATTAATGGAGCTGTAGTTTTAATCGAGAATTATAAAATAATATTAAAGATGAGCATTTAAAAAAATTACAGTGCAAAATCAACACAAATCAGTGATATTAGTTTGGGGAAAAAGTAATCCATTATTTTTTCGGTAGACGTTTGTAGTGATCGATATCTCGTGAGGTATCTATCAAACAATTTCAGATTTATGCTCGTTGGAAAGGTGACATTTGACACTAAAATATCCTCTTGCGGTTTTTTGTTTGATTAATTCAGTTACGAGTACAAGGTTTTAAAAATGGAAGACAACAAACAGAAAATTCGATACATTTTCGTTTTTCTTACTTACGTTTTTCTTTTTTTTTTTTTTTTACATTTTCGTTTTTCTCTTGTAACGGCGAAAAAGATAGCCGGGTGGCTAAAATTGTCAAAGGTGTTTATCGTCCTATATAAGACTGCAGCAACCAGTTACGTACAATTTTTGTTTCGTCGATTCCGTTCGGGTATTTTTGTTGTTAGAGATGCATCTCGCATGTGAAAATGTCTATGCATCTCGCATGTCGTCGAAAATGTCTATAAAATATCAAAAATGATCGAAGTTAACCGCATGTCAGCAGTCGTAACGCGCAAGACCTAAAAATCTACATGAAAGCTGTTTTAAACCTTTTTACAAAGTGAATCCAAAAGAAGTTACATAAAGTTCACGTAAAAATAATGGATTTCTTTTTCCCCAATATATTAAGCTTAGAAAAGTTTTAAGTTTGTATTGAATGAACATTCACGTAAAATTAATGGGTGAAAATGTTACATATAGAATATTAAGATACTCACTCTTAAGATGATATCAAGATCCAATTACATTTTGGAAACTATTTTTTCCATTTGAGAATAAGCTACAAATTTTACCTGTCTACTCATTTTATATTGAAAAATAAAAACGCCAGCTTCTTATAAAGTTCCCGTGAGACATATTTGTGCATATTTGTTTCACCATCTGAGTGACAGCAACACGTATTTTAACAATATCTAATTTTTGTGCGGCTTCTTTTGATGTTCATAATTTAATGCTGTTTTGAAAAACATTTAATACATTGAGGACTGGACTTACTTGTCAGAAAGAGAAAAATCGAAATAGTTTCAAGCTCTCAAACCGTTATTTTGCCTTAGCGCTATCTCTCTCCTGTTCAAAAGTGGTAAGCTCTTTTGCAAAGAACACAGTGTGGTATGACCTCTGTACACTAGACCTCAGTAATTACAATAAAGGTTCGTTTGTAATATAAATAGACAACTGACTGCACAAGTTATTAATTATCAGTTTTCATTGCATTTTAAGAGAACATCCACAAATTTAAAACTTGTTTAAAACCTGAAATTTTAATTTTGAATATTAAAGAAAATTTAAGGAAGATTTATGCATGAATAATATGTTATCTATATCAATAATGGAAAGAAGGTAAGTTTAGAACAACTCTAACATTTAGTTATGTTAAAATATTTTGTTCCCCTAAATTAATTATCCATGTCTATCAGTTAATTCCTACTTTATTTAAAATCACGTCAATTATATTTTTGTCAAAATATATTCTGACTGTTTTACCTTTAACTTGCTTAGTATTTTTGCACAACCTTATTTTTATTTTCTCATTCTCCACAGATTTTCTGAAATTAAAATATTTGATAGAACTTTCAAATAAAAACATACCTACTTTTTTTTCACTTATTATTAATTTCACAAATGGAACAAGCGTAAAAAACATAGGTTTTCTAAAGTTATTTAGAACAAAATAACCAGTTTTCACCATTTTAAATCTATTCACACAATCTGAAAATGTTTTTCTAATAACTAAACTGGGCCCATCAAAAAATTATGAAGTCATTAGAGGAAGTATAAAATGTTCTTAATTACTTAGATAAAAACTTGATAAAGTAAAACAAGTCATTCAAAATCATCGCTAAGGAACTTTTTCTTCAGGAAACTTTATTCTTTAGAAAAATAGCTGTTTTTTCTTCGTTTCTTTTAATAAAATAAACAATTCCAAAAGAAAAAGCGTTTTTCTTAATTGTTAACTTTATTTAAAAAAAAAAAAAAAAAAAAAAAAAAAAAAAAAAAAAAAAACACACACACACACACACACACACACACACACATGAAAGCTATTTTTTTTCAAAGTTATTTTTCAACTAGCAAAATAACATTTATCCATCATTTTAAATCCATTCACGTTAGCTGAAAATTCTTCGTTATAGCTAAACCAGACCAGTCAATTAAATGAATATATTAATGGGTCATTAAGGAAATCATAAAATGTTCTGAATATTCAGATAACAAATTGAAAGAACAAAATAATTGTTTTAAAATCATCGTTTTGTTCTTTTAGAAAAAACTTTGGAAAATACTTTTTTTATGTTTCATCATTTTATAAGATGAATACTTTGAAAAAAAATCTAAAAAAATAATTTTAGCACTTTCAGATTGGCGATTTTATTATAAGAATTGTGTAGGTTATATTAGAATGTAAAAAACTTCATATTCTTCCTCAAGCTCTTTCCCAAAGAACAAAATAACATTTTTTGTCATTTGAAATTCATTCACGTAAGCTGAACATTTTTTCCAATATTTAAACCGAACCCATCAATTAATTGAATTAATTATGAAGTCATTAGAGAAAGCAAAAAATCTTCTTCATTACTTAGATTATAGCTTGAATGAGCAAAACAAGCCTTCCAAAATCAACGCTAAAAGACTTTGTTTACAAACATTCAGAGCATACTAAATAGATGAAATTCCACCGAGAGTAATGGGTTGCTTTTTACAGGTCCGACAAGTTGCCTATAGACACTATTAAAAAACGAGACATTTCTTCTGATCATTGACCTTAAATGACTGGAGGGCAGTCAATTCTCGTATCATCAATCTTTAATGCATCGATCTTAAAAATTTATCTCAAAGTTTCTTTTTATAGAAGGTCAATCAGAATCGATTTCCCAATCTTTCTCGCATAAGTTTTTTTCGAGATCGAGATTGCCTAATAGTAACTAATGCCTTCATATAACTTTTCTCCGATATGAAATAAATGTTCCATCATAAAAATGAATGTAAAAACTGTATACAGATGGAATAAAGATAAAATGATGAGTTAAAAATATAATTGTTTCAACAAGAATATCAAGTCCTGACATTTTGAAGGATCAGTTTTTAATATATTTTAGGAACTGATAACTATCTGAAAAAATAAATCTTTATAGGCTACATGCAAAACTTTCAAAGTCAAGCAGCGAGGAAAAATATTTTGAATAATATGAATGGCTTTATAAATGGATAAAATAACTCAGTTAAACTAGGAATTTCTAAAAAGGGAAAATAAATCATAAATCAAATGCTTCGATCGAAAAATGATTTTCAAAGAGAATGTATGTGAATACTTGAGCTTTTTATAAACACTTAATTTCATTCTATTTTTCACCACCTTCTGCAGTAAAAAGAAGATAAACTATTCTATATTATTTGCTAAACATTTCATTAGTAAAACGTGTAAATATGAGGATTTATATTTAAATGACATTATTTAAAGCACTGAAAATATATATATCTTATATTTCATTCACAGTCATACAGAAAATCATCTGTATAAAATAATTTTAATAAAAACAATTTTCAAAAATTTCATAACTCTGGCTAAATTTGGTTACATAATAAATCAAATCCATTGTCTTTTTAAAAATGAAGAACATTTACTGAAGAATCATTAAAATCATTTTCTTCGAAGAAATTCCACATTTATAAGAAAAATACGAGGATAAGGTTGACTATTACCAGGCAATTTTCAAATACTATATTAACTGAAGAGAATGAAGAAGTGAATTATACTTAAAGTAATCTTGTGAGATGGCATTTTTCAAACGGATTTGGCTTTCAGTTAATTAAAAATGTGATGATAAAAATGTCATTCGAAATTAATTGTGTTTCAAGAAGATAACTGTAAAAATGATAAAGAAAATCTTTATCTTTTAATATATATATATACTTTGTAAAAAAATTCTTTCAGGAAATATGAATGAATAAAAATTGATTAAATGAAACCTATTCAAAATTAATTGTCTGTTGATAGACCCAATAGTCTTTAGAAATATTTATCAGTCTGAACGCTAGATAAATGTGAAAATCAATACATGAAAATTACCATAAAAAACATTTCTTTCTTAACAAACTAACTAAATAAGTTCGGTATTTAAGAACTTTTTAGATAATTGATACATTCATTTATCATGCATATAACTTTCTCATTTCTTAGTACAAATATATTAATAGCATTTTTTCATATGTTTAGTTATACATGTCAAAATGGGATTGATTCATCAAATGTTTAAAAGTTAATTCTTCTGAACCTCTATATTATTAGGTTGTTCGGAAAGTAATTTCGTTCTATATGAAAATAAAAAAATATATAGCGAATAAATATTTTGTTGAATTATATACTGTCAATTCTAGTCCAATACTTTTTACCATCTTTCTGGTGGTAGCATGATTTCATACACATAAAATGATTGGCTTTCTCTAGCAAAAAACTATTTCAGGTGGGAAAAACGAAATGACTTTCCGAACAACCCAACACTTATGTTGAAACAATTTATTCCCTCCTTTTTCTTCAAATAGAATAAGTTCTATAATTTTAATAATAGTAAAATAATTAGATACTTTATATCCTGTTTTAAAAATAAATAGTTGTATCATTCACTGTTTAAACATATAAAAATATATATGATTATAATGATGCTACAAAAACCTTATGAATATGATAACAGCAGTTTATAATTACTACACATTTCAGATTTATAAAATTTTTAATAAACAAGATTTAAATTTTAAATTAAATTATTTGATAAATTATACAATTCAAAAGGAATTAAATAAAATTTCCGCAAGTAAAAATGAAAAGTTATAAACTTTAGACTTATAAAGTTTTAAGTTATACTTGAAAAGTTATAAACTTTAGTTCTGTCAGTCATATACTTACAAAGCACTAATTATTTCATCTTAAGTGATTAGAAGATTTAATTGAGTCTATAAACGAAAACGATAAAAGCATTTTTAATTTCGTATGTCTCAAATAAAGAATTGATTTTTATTAAAATGTTTTGGCGAAAAATTTTGCTATGGAAATAGTAAAGATATGTGATTTATAAAATTCCTGTAGAAGAACAAAATATATTTCCCGAAGCTTTATATCATCATATACTAAACATTGCAAAATTATTAAGAAAAAAAAATTCTCAAATCTCAATACAAGTTTCTGTTGCTGTTGTTAAAGTGTTACTAAAAATAGGAGTAAAATATAAATAGTTAAACAATGATAAAAATTTTCTTTCTTAACAAAAAACTTCTTCCTTAGTACATTAATTAAAAAAAAACATACATTAATTGTTTCAAAATAGTTTAGAAATGTTTTTATGTTAGGAAATCTAGCATAAATAATTTTCATAAAAGAGAATTAAGTAATTTAAAAATTTCAATTATCAGTAAAATGTTATCAAATCTTACGGAACATTGCGTAAGCATAACTTCAAAAAATAAAGCAATGGAGCAGTGACATTGAAATGAAATATTAAGTAATTAAATATGAAATGAACAATATAGATCAGTGAAGAGAATTGATTAACTGAAATATTATATCACAAACATATTAATTATATTTCTCCCACATGTTTTAAATTTATTACTAAGTATAAATACATCATTAAATAAAACGTTGCATTTATATACTTACAACTTAAAAATTGTCCTTCGCATTTAGGCCTAGACAACGATTGTGTGAGAAGAGAAAAATATAATACTCACCGATTTCGAGGCGAAGGTCTACTCTTGTTGCCTGGAGGGTCACCGGCCAACCTCTGTGGAAGTGTTTGCCAAGTTCCACTTGGTCCACCAGGTAGGTCGCCGACCGGATCGGCCAGTTCAACTTCTACCTCCCTCCCCAGTGTCAAATGATGTAGTTAGGGTCAGTCTTCCCTAGCGGGAATTCTGCATTAGAAACGTTGCGAAGTATTAAATACATCTCTAAGTATTTTTATACACATCGAACGGATGTTTTAACGGTTGTAAATGAGTAGACAAATTCAAAATAAAAACCCAATGAATGAAGAATGTGATTTTTAAAACATTCATTCATTAATTTTGCTCTGCTTTCGATTAATGTTAAGGTTTTTGTTTCAAGTTTTTGACATCTTTTTCTAATTGTTGTGAATTGTTATCGTTTATGACGTCTTTCTTTTGCAAAGGAAAACATCTTTTGCACGGAAACAATTTGATCGGAATGTTATGCTAGCCTTTTTCAGTTAAATTTCGAATCAAATTCTATAAGCTCTTGTTGGTTTTATTAATTCTGCGCCGTTGTTAAAAATGTTTTGCTCATGATTTAGTATACAAAACGATTTGAACGCATAACGTTACATATTGGGTGTGTTCCTCATCGATTGACAACAGAATAATGGTTAAAAAATGCTTACATATTTCGCTGGATATTTTTAGAATTCATTTATAATTTTAAATTTTAAAATAACACCAACGTATTACTTTTATATTCCTTTCTCTAACTTAATTTATTAAAATTAAGATCAAATTGTGGCACTCATATTATCCAACAAAACGGAATAATATATTCATATAATAGTTTGCTTCAATTAGTTAGTTTATAGTCTTTTAAATTGTGCGTGCATAATAGATGAGAAAACACTGATTCCAATTAGAATCCTCTAGAACGACATTTTCTTCTGAATCAAAATAATTGCAAGAGAAAATTTCGATCGAAACGAGTTATTCGTATCTAATTTTTTAAGTTAAGAGTTATGCATGTTGCATGATTTATGAATATTGCAATTCCAAATAAATTATTTTTAAGGAAGCAGAGTGTGTAAGATAAGATTAAATTATTCCACATTTGAATATCTTTCTATAAATTCATAAAATTAAAAAAAAACACCTAATTCTATATATTTTCATGTCATATTTTTTTCTATTTGCGCAATTGCTTTTAAAAATTAGCATAAAATAAATTCTATTAAAATTTTTTATCATTTCTTTTATAAATTGTATTAATTTTAAAACTTCCTTCATTAAATGTTATTTAAAGTTCTCTTCATAGATACATACTTCTAAATATAAAATATCTCAAAATCATTAAAAATTCATGTGACAAAGGAATTTTAAAGACAAATATATTTTAAAAAAAGATACATAATCTAGCTTTTCGTTCGATCCCGAGATTTCTATTACAAAATTTGTTTAAAAAAACTTCAGTAAAAGTGTTAAACACCTATTGTCAAATTTTTACAATCTATTTTTTATTTTCTTTCAATATTAGCATTTTATTTTTTATTTATGTTATATATTCAATATTTATGGAACTTATTTATTGACATTCATGTGATTATTTTAATTTAAACTTTATGGTATAATTAAAAATTTTAATTTCAAATTTAAGCAAAAGTACAACTTTTCTGCATAACAGTTTCTAAAATATTTGAAAACATGATGTTATGCGCTTAGAAATCTTTAATTTGACTAATTTAAGATCTCTCTTGACACGTCAGCAATATGGATGCAGTTATATATGAGTTAATTACCTTTTAATGATACTTCATGTTAGAAACCTTTCCATCAATTTATAATAATTGTTCGTTTAAATTTGTGAGCCATCCCTAAAATTTTAAAAATGAACTATTACAATTTGGTTAGTTTCAAAGGCGGAAACAAACTAGCCATTTTTTAATAATAAAGTGAAATATGAAAGAAAAAGTAAAAAATGTGTAGGGAATCTATAAAATGCTTGGTTTCGTATTTGTTCAACAAAATATTTTTCCACTTAAAATTAATCTCATTACCTTATCATAATAGAAACTATCAATTTTAAATATATGATAAAATTCTGCTGCTTTGAGACTTTTCAGAATAATTTGCATATATGTTGGTTGCTGCCACTAATTTCCCCAAAATATAAAAATTATTTTTTATCAGTCGTTATTGATGAAAAGTATCCTTAAATATTTTAACCTAATCTGTCTTCATTGAAAATATTTTGAAAACATCGATTTAAAAAAAATGTGTTTCCATTACCAAACTCTAATATTAAAAGTTCTGAATGCATACATAAAAACTTTTAAATCATTGAGCAAAATCTTACAAGATACACAAGAAAAGAATGTTTAGATGAAAATATAAGTATAAGAGAATCTTATTAAAAAAGAAAGTTTTTAACAGAACTCGGAAGGAGAGAAAGAAATTCTTTCCGCTTAAATAATTGAAGGTATGGCTAATATTCTAACGGAAATTAAATTTTTAAATTAACAACACAATAGAAACAGTAAGAGCAAAAATATAAATTAAAAAAAATTTTTGAGTATTTTTTTAATATAAAAAGCAACTGATTTCGACACACATGCTATTTATTAATTCACGAAATTAGATGAGAAACTTACGTTTTATATTTATTGCAATTATTTAGACTTACATTTTAAATGAGAATATTTTAACATTTTAGTAAAATTATAAAAACATATACAATACAATAGCAAATTTTTAAGGCGTCCATTCACATGAAAAAATTTAGAGTACATTCACAAGAAAATTTGTTTAAATTTAATGTAAAATGCATTTAGTTTATAATATTAATATAAGAAAACTTCGGATAAAAATCATTGTAGACAAAGAAAGGGAGAAAAAAAAAATAAGAAAATGTTGCTCTAGAGTTCCCCAGTGCCTCCTAAGGAAATGCAATATCCAAGACTTTATGGAATGAAGGCATTTATGCTGGCCTTACAGCTTTTAGCGCCCAGAGCTAAAATTTTTGTCGTGCCCTTTGAGAAGTCACCTTTGAATGACATAAACTCTAATATCGTGTTGTGGAAAATTTTAATTTCTCTAAGTAATATTTTTAAAGCATACTCTCTCCATTTTACAATACTGTGAAGAATCTTATATACGATTTACCTGCATTTATAAAAATTATATTAACATAAAATTAATATTAATTTTAGGAGCATTTTCACTCAATGATTTTTTATTACACTAGATAATATAATAATTATATAATTACATAATTAATAAAATATACATAATTACAAATTATCTAATTAATAAAATAATTACATAATTCGTATTTTAGAAAACGCTGCTTCCTGTGTAGAAATGTATTAATTTAAAAATTTCAACTTGAAAAATTATTAACCAAAAATTAAAATTAATTAACTCTAATAGTTAAAATCTTTCTGTGAAAGTGTCATGAACATGATTCGAACTGTTACCTGATTGGTTAGTGTTTTTTGGCTTTAAGCTTAACAGCTCATGGGTTTGATTCCAAATTCCGGTGTGGATGTCTACCGCGTTTCTATAATCCCTTTAAACTAGGCTTCGATCAAATTAGTCCGTACATGCAAAAAAACACCATAAAGTAGTAAGCAAACTAAACTAATTAGAAACATGGATTAATGTATTTAATCTAGTAAATTCCTGACATTATTCTATATATTATGACTTTTTAATAAAATATAATTTCGACAGTAAATTTAAGAAAACTTATATGGATATTATTAAATTTTCCGAAACAACGACAAATAGGAAATTATTTCAGAATTTTTATGGAAAATAACAATAATTTTAATGTTTTCTTCTGTTATTTATAAATGCCATGCCTAATGATCAGCGCTCTTGCCTTTGGTTCAACAGTTCGTGAATTCGAGTCCCACCTTGGACGTAATGGTTTGGAATCCACTGTAAACCGTAGGTCACGATCTAATTAGTCCTCGTGTGCAAAAAAAGGATCGTTGAGCGACAAACAAACCAAACCTCATAAATGCTATGTAGAAAATATGCATGTTTCGTTCTGTTCCTACAAAAAAACTAAATGTATCTTGCATTGATATTAAAATTGCATTTACTAATAAGACCGCTAGTCATTTAAAATTACAACACCAGGAAAGAATGATCTTAAAAATGTCAAGTAAAGAAAGGATTGGAATGTGTGAATTATTAGCATTTCAGAGCATTTGGATAGTGCAGGAAGGATAAACGGCAACTAAAGCACTGCATGCAAATTAAGTTGTGCAGTGAAATTCTGATTCAGAAATCACTTTCTAAGTTTGAAATTTCTTCAGAATCTCACATCATGTCTTAAATAATACGAACTACTCACTAGCAAGTGTCCACATTTAATAGAGGCAGGTTCGTTGCCTACCGAGAGGGTAAATTATCGTTCCATTATATTGGGGTTTGCCTTCGTCAAAATTCAACCAGTGTCATAGGAATATGGAATCTTTGAGTTGCTGAGTATCAAATTGAATGACATTAAGGATCTTAATGTCCTCCCATGACTAACGTCTGAGAAGACAGACGTATTGAGAGATTGGCTTTGCAAAACCACACAACCACAGCACGGACCATTAGTCAGGAAATGGACTTGATTTCACTGGAACTTCGAACTAGGATTCGATTGTGATGGTCTGGCTTATTTAGGACTTGCACTTGAAAGATTATTTTGACTAAGTTCTAGTTAAAAGAGGATTCCGAACCACGATAAGCATTCACACATGAAGTGGAAGTCGAACTCAAATAGTTGATTTAAAATTTTCGTTTGTAATTATTAAACAATAGGCAAGAACGTTAACCATTTAATCCTAAATCATACTGAGCTACCAATTTGGCAGGATTAAGCTATGTATAGTTAATATACCCAAGCCTTTTCTGTCTGAAAGTCTTCAACGGCTTTGACTCGAGATCTCTCTTTCCAGTACAAAACAAGAGGTTATGTTATAATCTATTTTCCATTAAAGGTGTAAGCTTCTTTAATTTTCTCTTTTTTTCTATAGCAATTACTACTAGAATTTATACAAATAAATTCAATTGAGAAATTCGTTCTTTGGCTCCTTGGAAAAAATCTTTTTTGTAAGTCACAGCTTATATAACACTACACCCAGAATAACAAAAGAAAATTACTTATTTGCCTATATTCTAATTAATTTAAGATTCAACAATATTCATGCCATTGAACAAGAATCACAGAATATGGCAATAAACAAGCAATGGTATATAGTCATCTTTGAGTTATCAACTTTTAGTTGGTATTGCTTTAAAATTACATTTAAGGATAGCACTTTAGAAGATATAATAAGAGTATTTGTTTTATTCTTTGTTGTCTACAGAAGAGGTTATTTCTAATATGTTTAACAACTTGCTTTGTTATTGTAAAGAAGTTGAAGCAAAATTTCGCTTATATATTTCAAATTTTTTTATTTAAAATAACAAATTAATGCTTTATGTCCAATTAAATAAAAGAGAGTTGGTCTTTCATGTACCGAAAATATTATTCTGAAAGAGAGAGAGAGTTAATTACTGACATCCATTTTAAATCACCATGATGATTTCTTTTAATTTTTATAAAACTAAAATTGAGCATAAGCAAAATTTACTTTTTTAAATTCTATTTCATTATAGTTATTAATATTTTTAAAATCAATAATCAAACAATGAGCCAACTATCATTGCAATATTCACATTAAATTACGGTACAATGTTCAGTTTAAGAACAATCTCAAATTTTTACTTTTTCATCTTCTAACAAAACCTTTATGAAATTTAATTTTATGTTTTCTTGCGTATTAAAATTATTCGCTACACGATTGC
Source organism: Latrodectus geometricus (assembly GCA_026290005.1). Classification (NCBI taxonomy): domain Eukaryota; kingdom Metazoa; phylum Arthropoda; class Arachnida; order Araneae; family Theridiidae; genus Latrodectus; species Latrodectus geometricus. Next base: position 482,497 of record JAPDSC010013854.1, on the reverse strand, counting down.
TTTTCTTGAATTAATCAGGTTTTATCTTTGCATATCAGCAGACACGTTTTTGACGCTTGATGTGTGTGTCTCTTGAGAATATAATCAGCTTATATGCTACTAATGTTTTATTTTCTACTTACATATAACATTGAATTCGCATCAAATCGAATCATCGAATCAAATCGAATCATGGGATTAGTTTATAAAGATGGAGATAGATAGAAATTCTTCGATAAAAGTATGAAAACGCATTTTTGGGAAAATGCCACAGTAACAAAAATCATATCTGAAAAAAAAAGAAAAAATCAGTAGGAATTATTTAAAAAAATTAATCAAAAAAATAAATAAGACTAATCATTATTGAAAAATGAATATTTTCATGAGAAAATGAAACAAAAAAGCCCGAAGAACTGAAGGCAAAAATAAAACATGCTGCCATTTAAATTGTAGAATTTGATCGAATTAGTCTTCGTGAGTGATAAGAGTTACTGTAGAGTGACAAACAAACAATAACAAGTTGTGTGATTCCTCAAAACTGAGTTAAAGGTGTTAAAAATATCTGAAATACTTCTAATAAAGAAAATTATTCTCTTAAAACTAGAAAATAATTCCCCTATGGTGAAATCATGCAATAACTCGAAGCTTCAAACTTATACGTTTCAAACAATAAGAATTTATTAAGAATCAAACAATTTCTATTTTCTTCAAAGAACAGTTTAATTTATGATAAAAAAAACTATTCAACATTAAGAGTAATAAAAAATTTATTGAGACAAAATCAAACACATATACAATTTTACAATACTGTTTGTTAACATTAATAAAACATTTGAAAGAATTGGGAATAAAACTCTGATGTGTATATATTACAAAAATTAAATTTTTCTGGTGATATCATACAGACAAATCTTATATTTATATCAAGAAATTTAAATTCTGAGAAATTTACTTCTTTTTCTAAATATGAAATTCACGCTAGTGTACCAAAGTGAAATTCCTAGGATCTAAATTTTATAAATAACAAAGATTTTGAATTCCCTCATTGGTTGACAAGATGCGATTTCAGTTACTGAAATCAATACAAACAATATTGCTTTTACAAATAAATGTAAAAATCGGAGCTTCGAAATTCAGAGATTTAAAATAAAATTTATAGCATAGGCATGAACACAAAAGTTTATCAATTTTTTATTGTTCAAAAAAGTCAAAATGTCATCTCTTAAATAACTTTGCACTTTTCCACAAAATAATCCCAAACGTCAATAAAAATAAAAGTGTTTATATAGTCTATATAAATTAGTCCAAAATAAATAAAAGGATTTATTTTGGACTTTCAATCAGTTTCATGTTTAACTGAAGGAGTCATTAGAACAAAATATGATATCACACACATTAACAGCATTGTGCACAAAGTGCATTGATTTAATTGAGAAACATTCCCAGTTAAATGAATGAAAATTAAACTATCATTCATTCTCCCTCACTCTTGATTTAAACTTCTTGTTCATGACTATATTTGTATTAAGTAAGGGTTAGTTCTCTACGTAGAAATAACGATCCACTTCACCTGAACTGAATAGATAGCTATCATGAATGGAAATTTTTATTTAAAAGAAACTGGATCTCAAAAAGGGGTGAATTTGGTAGAGAATGATGAAAGAAAAATTCTAATGCTCTTTTTGATTTCAAACATTATGAATTACTTACTTTAAAGGGTGCTTTTTATTGTAATCGTTATGTCTCCATTGTCATAATAACTGAAGAACTTTCCTTGCACTTATGAGCCCTTGAAGTGGCAACAAGTGTATATCGTGTATGTGGATTGGCTTTAATAGAACACAAACAGGAATTATAAATTATAAGCTTTTCCTTTTAAGAAGAAGGTGAATTTTCATGTTCTTGTTTACAAAAAAATTGTAATATCTACATTTTACGTTGCACACATAAAACCAGCATATTTAAACTTATTGAAATTAAGCGCCCAAAATAAACAGAGAACTGAAAGTGAACAATTCAAAAACTAATTCTCTTGTAGACGAATTAACTGCATTGAATATGAAAGGAAAGAGTAAACATATTTATAAATTTTTTAATATGTAACATAAATAAAAAATTAAATAATTATACATTTCATGAAGAATAGTTTTTTAATTTACATATGCGTAAAATTTTTCTGAGAAAAATATTGCGTAATTTTCTATTTACTCCGGTGTATAAAATTATTTTATGAAAGTATTAATTCCTTCTATTTACGCAAATTCTTATATTAATTAAGAGAGAATACAAATTTGGAAGAAATTATAGCTATTTTCATACTTAACTTTTATTCTATTTAAATATTGATGTAATATTATCTTATCATTTAAGAGGTTCGGTATATATTTTTAAAAATCAGACGCGCTCGATACGCACTTGTTTTTAATGTCAATAAAAATAATATTTATACCTGTAAAAACCAATAAAATACTTCCATGTATATCAAATAATACTCTGGGAGTTAAGCTATTGAACACATTGATCCTGCAATTGCTGTCTAATGAAACGAAGTTGAATTCTAATCTAAACAAAAAGCAAAAATCAGATAAATAGAGTCCATATAATAATTGTAAGTGTGTGTGTGGATAAATTGAGTATTTGTAGCCAAAACACGTTAGTTCATTATTCTGTTCCTTTACTCGAACATTATATACACATTGCAAAGCTTCACAGTGGATGGTCATTCTTTAAATGTATATTTATATGTATATATCTTCAAATAGAGTTATATTGAAAATTTTTGTCTTTTTTTGCTTTAAAAATAAAAAAAAGACTCATCCAAAGAGGATTACTTAATGGATTATTTTGGAGTTTGATGGTAAAAACTCGATGAGGATACATAATTGGAAGTTAATTCCGAAACACAACTAATTTTCCCACATAATAATGAATTGTTATCTTATTATGTGAGAAAATTATCAGAGAGCTAATCATTCAATCATCAACTTGGTCCATTACAAAAAAAAATATTGCAGCATAAATGGTATGATTTCCATCAAAAGCAGCGAACAAGGAAGTGACTTCATGAACAACATAAAGTAGCGATACGCATGACAATTCAGTATAATAAAAATAAATTAGAAAATTTGCAACTGTCTGAGCGACACCATATCTTAAGATAACTTTTTGGAGTAGAACGTTCCGATTTCAATCCTAACCACTGTTGAACAACGAAGGACTGGTGTTACGTATCTTCTTTCTGCAGTGATTAGAGTAGTCAGTCTTACTTTAAAGAATCTCCGAAGTGGGTGAAACATTTTGACGAGTTTCTAAGCTTGTATGAAAACTTTCATTATCGTTGTGGAATACTATACTTTAAAACTTGATCAATTTTGGCTTTTTTTCTTTTTCTTTTTTTTTTTTTTTTGTTTGAGTGAATCATTCACTTTTTCCAGTTGATGATGGTACACTTTATTATTAATTATATTTGGTATTGTTTGGTAGAGGGGGTGTATATAGTGATGCACCCAGTGAGTGTGCCAGCGTTTACTAGAAAACGGTTGGGACTTCGTAATTTAGAAGCAGGGACCAAACAGAAGACCCTCAAACTTGGCCTATAGCCCGCATAGGTATCATTTCACATTTAGGAGATTGCCACCACGACATATTTAACCTACCCCAGCCACCATTAGTGAACAGGACTTGAAATTTATAATTAAAGGCAAAAAAAAGCTATTATGGCATCAACGTGCGGCATATGCTAATATTTATAACAGTAATCATAAAAAATAATCATCTAATTTAATATGAATTTATTAATAAAAATGCTAGAATTCTTAGATTTGCCATAGACTATCAGAAAACTTTACTTTTAATATGGAAGTTACAGAGATTTAAAAAGTATCTAAGAAATTAAAACATTATATAAAAAACGTCGCCAAAAATTCTGATATCCTTTTTATTTTTATTAAAAAGTAATTTTTTGTCAAAGAATGAATACTTTGACTAAATTTTAAAATATATCCACATGCACTATTTTCAAAAAGGAAACTTTTTTTATTTCAAAAATAAAAAATTTGAATTATTAAACGGGGAAATATATATCTTTTATATAAAAAAGTTAAAAAAAAATTGAGATTTATTTTTATTTTAGTTAAATATTAATATAAATAAAATATCAATATTTATTAAAATATTACATATCAAATCACAAGAGTTTTACTTGGAGCTACTCAGGGATGATTTAAATTTCGATGAAAAATTTGAACCATCAAAATTAGTGTAGCTTTTTTGTATTTCTGATTGTCCTTAAAAAGTAACAATTTGTAGCTGTTTTATTATGTTGAATATCTTGTTAATTGAGTAATAGAGGTTTGTAATAATTGAGTTATTGAGTGTGAATAATTGTGTGCAATAGATTTATAATTTATATTTTATCTTTGCTTAGTTACGCACTGTTACATTATTAATGATTCAAAGTTCTATTTTCTGGCAATTGATGTTGTTATTTGGATACATACAGCTTAATATTAGAGTGAGGAAAAAGTAATTGTATTTTATTTACATGTCATGATAGTTCATCGAAAATACTATACAAGACATAAGTTAGAATATCGAGACTAGAGAAATAATCTGACTTAATCCCTTTTGTTAGCTAAATTCAGTACACAAAATGGTCACTGGGAGCAACATTTGGTATTGCTTTTAAAAAACATTCAAAACAGAATTGTCTTCTCTCTTCTGGCTCTTTAGACTTAGATAATTATAACCCTTACAAAAAATATCAATAATTTAATATATATGCTTTAATAGTTAATAATTTAAGTTGGATTAATACTAAGTATTTAAAAATCTCAAAACTTCATCTCAAGATATTTTTCATGAATAATCTCAAAGAAGTTGATTTTTTAATAAAAATGTTATAACTTGCTCATGTTTAATCTTATACACAGAGAAATGTACGCAGTTATTATTTTTCTAACGGTGGGCAGAAGGTGACTAACCCTTCATCACAACAAGGCCAGAAACTTCTACTCATTTATCGTTACCCGGTTATTAAACTCTGGTGGGCATCTGTGAACCAAGTCATGAAGTTGGGTAACATTACCTACGTCACACCACCACAAGCCCGCCTATAGGGGGACCTTATTCATTCATCACGTTAGAAAAAAAGGACAAGGAAACACGGAGAGAGAAAGCAACATTCATGCATGTACCGGGAATCGAACCCAAGATATGTAGCTTAAGAGTAAGCAACGCTAATCACTCAGCCATCGGCAGTCTGTATGCAATTATAACTGAGTAAAAACTGCAAACAGTCTATGAAAATTTACTCATGAATTTACAATTTGCTCTCATTTTATTTAATAATTATGTTAAAATATAGTACTTCTGCAACAAAATAACTTCGGTAGTAGTATTTTAGTTGTTAATTTAAGAATCACAGTGCTCAAGTGATAACTTTACTCTTCGAAGTGGAAAATGCCATGTTCAGTACTATCCGCTGTTGAACATTGAAAGATAAACATTGCGTCTCTGCTTTCTGCATTCACATCCATTGAAGTGGGTGCTTGATGATTTTCCGGATTCATTCACTTTTGACTCACGATTTACTGTGTATAAAAATTCTTTCTGGAAGGCAGTAAAAGGTATGTGAAAAAATCTTACCGATTGAACTTCTCCTAACATAACATAAAAGTCCAGAGCTGCCAGACTGTCTTCCATGTCGTGTCAAAAGAAATCATTTTAAAGATCACCTTGGCTTCGTAAGGACAGAGCTCCACAAATCAGAAAATATTGAGTTTTATATCAGTTACTGTTGAACAACGGGAGATGGGTGTTGTGTTTTTGCATCTGCTTTTGCCGGAGTGGGCTCTTAAGATTTCTTACCTTGTGACACGTGAATACGGAACATTCTCTGTCAAAAGTCATACCTGAAAGTATCCTGTGGCTAATGGTTAAAAGCATTACAACGGCCTTCAGCATTAGGCTATATGATTCCCAGTGACAAAGTAGATATTTTAAACTCCATGAGTAGATAAGTAATAAAATAATGAATAGAGAGCAATTTAAAAAATCGATTACTATATTGTTAAACTGTATAAACATGTAAAAGGAGGCAGTATTAAAAGTCCTGTAAAATACAATATATACAAGCATTTTAAAATTTCTATTTCATGATATTAATTCTTGATAGGAGAATAAGAAAATGCTAAGTCTCAACTTGGATACTGTTGCAACTTATTCATATAGGGGTCTATCTGATTGTAATAAAAAATATATCTGATTGTAGAGAAAAATGTGTAAGTCATCAGAACCACTTTCTGCTAAATTCAATGATATTGTAATTTTCTAAGAAAAAGTATTTATTATTATTATTTTTTATTTTGAAAAGATGTTTTTTCCACTACAACGAATTTATTTTCTGTTTTCCTAATACGCCGCCTGCTGGAAATTCATTGGAATTCAGATACATGGAATCTGGGATTCAATATTTAACAACTTCATAGCCAAGCGTTCTACTCATCTTTTTATTTTATTTAGCGTATATATCAATTTAAGATTAAAGATATTTAGCCTATCTATATTCACGAAGCTTCATTTCATGGCACAAAGTAGCGTTGTGAACAAAGCTAAGTAAATTAAAATATAGTTAAAAATTGTAGGTGTCATTCTTGTACCAAAACGCAATTTTTTTTCTCTTGAGCTTGGTACACGTTTTTCATAAGAAGACGTGGCACGCTAAAAATGGAAAACTTCACCTGCTTGTCTGACCTAATTTTGTTGTAATTTCAATATACAATTTTATTATAATTACTTTGTAATTTTTTTCTCCCTTCTAGAATTTTTTGCAGAACACTTTAGAGGAATGAAAATATGTAACTAAATTAAAATTTTCAATCATACAATTTGCTTTGTAATTTATTTTCATTTATAACACTTTACTTTTAAACCAATAAAATGTATGAGCTGGAGTGAGAAATTTTTCAAATTTATAAAGTATCATTTCTAGTTAATGACTTATGCAAATTTTCCTTTTCTTTTTCAATTTCCATTATTAGTTCACACTCTCTCCCAATACATATTTATATATCTTGTTCAAATTTTCAACTGTCAATAAAGTACTTTTTATTCAACCACTCATACTCAAATACATTTTTTAAACTTATAATGGTAACAATTGATGTTAATACAGTTTTTCCCTTATTAATTCATTAATTAAATTTAATAAATTAATATTTATTTTATATGAGTGAAAATCATATAAGATATTTAACAGGATATAAATTTAGAAATAGATACCATCAGTTGCGAAGGGAGTAGGTCTTGTAAAAATATTCTTTTTTCATTCTGGGTTTTAGTCTAATTCAAGGAGGGAACAAAATGGAAAATAAAAAAAAAAAGAATAAATTAATGAGAGAGATGTAAAGTGTGTATGTGTGTGTGTGAGAGAGAAAACTTTTTAAACTTAAAAAAAAAATGAACGAAAATTATGAATAAGAGACTTTCTGCAATATAGTGAAAAAAGATTATTTATTTCTTTGTTGACCAATGTAGGAATAGATTTAAAACTTCTTTTATATTATTTTTCTTGTAAATAAAATGAAAAAGACTTAATAGTACAAAAGACTTAATAGTATGATTCGATTAATGGCACTGATGATTATTAAGCTCTACTTGCAATCCATCTGTTTCATAATCATCAACAATATATTTAATAAAAAAGCATAAATATTAGTTGATGACTAATATTCATGTGGATAGTTAACTTAGTCGAAATTAATAATTCATAAAGCTTTGGTTTAATTTTCTGTGTACATTTAACAAGTTCGTAGTTTGTGAAATGATAATTACTTTAACAATCATTTTTATCAAAAGTATACGAAATATCATTAAGCCTGGTGACAAAACAAAATGTGTATCGACCGAAATATTTCAGTGAATTCCAATGTTAGTAAACGGCTGTCCTAGCCTGTAAACCGGTGTGGCTAGCAATCCCGTCCAGAAAACTTGTTTGCTAAGATGACCCTATACATTTTTATGAGAGCTAAATTTAGAGATTTATTAAAAAACATTCCCATACCTTCTGCCTCTGTATATTAATACTTATGGGCTCTGCCAACAGTTAATGTAGCTGCTTGTAAGAGATAGACATTAGTTACTGTTAGAACTATCTCAATTCTGTTTTGATATTTCTAACATTAAAAAAAGTTATAGAATTATCTTAACGAAATATAATATATCACAGATGTAGATTAAAAATTATTATTTTTATTACTATGACTTCTTTATATCTTTCAAGTTTCTTTTCTTTTTTAAAATGTATATTCAAAATTGGGTATTTATAAAAAATAAAAAAAATAAAAAAAAAAAAAAAACATTAGAAATTTCTCGTTTTTCCAAACTTATTTAAAGCTATAGAATAAACGCACTGGAAATATTGGTGAAAATTTTCATTGAAGAAAATTCGTTTTTATAAATTTATTATTATATTTATTCAGACTAACTGAAGGCTAAGTTTAGTTAATGTAAAAAGTATGCTGATAAGATGACGTAAAAAGAAAACAGAGCCGTTAGAATCTATTTAGATTATTAAGTTTTCTCAATGATAGACAATTAAACTACTTATAGAATTCTGTTCACTCTTAACCCAGTCGATGTGTTTTTACAATTAACTATTAGTATCACAGAAACAAATGCATTTTTTTATCGTAGTTAAAATCTATATTCTTATAATTTTATTAAATTTCATGTTCATATACTAAATTATCATTAAGAACCCTACTACATATAATATTATAAACTTTAATCTTGCCACGTTTCTTAATCTAGTATTAATTTATGATATTTTGTAACTGTAATATTACTTTTACTGTGATTATGAATTAATACCACAGAAAAAATTAAAAAAAACTTAAAATTATTCGCTGTTATTATCTTAATACTAATTTTGTAAGTGAATGATAATTAAATTCCCACATTGTTTAAATGAATATAATAGAACATGCGGTTTATCTCGGCCTCACGATTAATGAAGCCTATTTTGGAAGTCACAAGTTAAAAACAAAATAAACAAAGCAAAAGCAACACTATTTAATTTAATTCCACTAATTGGAAAAATTAGCAAGCTCAATATCGAAATGAAAAAACTAATCTACACTGCTGTTGATCAGGCCCATCCTCACTTATGCATCCCAGCTGATGAAAATATGCTTAAATTCTTGAACACTTTCCAAAACAATACAATAAGAAATATGCTTGGAGCACCTTATTACATCAAAAATATAAAGTAATTTTAAGAGACCTTAAAAGGGATACCATGAGTCAACATATAGCAAAACTAAACATCAATTTTTTCAACAAAGCTGAAAATTGCACAGAAGGGGCCTTCAGTGAGATTTTCAATTGCTCGAACAACATAGACGACATGAAAATCAGACCGATTGCAGCTCATTTTTTAAGTGATGCAATTTTGTCCAGTCGGTCAAAGAGTCATTTGTCTGATTTTGCAATCGGTCTGATTCATTGATCATAAGTACTCACAAAATATTTCCTGATAATTACCTTTAATTATTGCAATATATATAAAAACATCTTTTAGCTTTAAAGAAATCAGGCATAATTATTATTATGCACTGTAAAAATTTAAAAATTAACAGTTTGGCATTTTATAAATTTATTGAAAGAAAATGCCATTACATAAAACAATACCTTCAGAATAATTCGAAATTAAAATAAGCTTATTGATGTAAATAAGCTCTTATTTCACGTAATAAGGAAACATATTTTAATATCTTAAGAAAATAATTCAACATATCAAAAATTTTCATTAGTAAGATAAGCAATTGAAAACACTTCTTTAAAGTAATTTTAAGTTTAATATGATATATTAAACTTAAAATTGCTTTTTTTATTTAAATACCTGTAATTCTAGACAATAATTTGAATCACTGAAAAATTTTAAAAAAGAATATTGAGTGTATTAGTTTTGGAAAAAGAACTGCTTTTAAGTATATACTATATTTACTATGTTTAGCTGAAAATATTTCTAGTTTTATTAGAAAATATATAAAGGCATAATTTTGTTTAAAATCATGTGTATTTTGAATCAAATTTTATTTTGTCTTTTGAGTTTAAAATGTGCATAGTGTTTTTGTAGTCTGTATAGCTGCTTGGTTGGTTATCTGTATTTTGTATCGATAATATTATATGACATAATTTAGTTTTTAAATGACAACAGAATAATATTTAGTATAATAAAAAGGTTTTCTCTAAGTATAAAATCAGAAAAATTGACTTTATGATATTAAACTAAAATTCGTGTATTTATAATATTTTTTTTATTTAAGATTTTTTGATTAAGATAAAAATAATCTTGATTTATATTAATGGACTGATTGATACAATTTAAGAAGTTATTTAAAAGTTTTACACATAAAGTTGAAGGTTGATGTTATTTTCCACTAGGTTTTTTCTGAAACAAACAATTCAAATAAAAAATTCCGTTTAATCTGTGGTAAGTAAAATGATTTAAGTATGTCATTGAAAATTTTATGTGAGATAGTTCTAAATTAGGAGTTCAAAGGATTACCCAATTAAATTTTTGCAGTAACTTGTAAAATTTTGTACATTGAATAATAGATTTTTTAAAAAATTTTCATGAGGTATAGCATAAGTGCAGCATCTAATGGTAACAATTTGTAGTATCATATTAATAAAATAATATACTGTTAATAGGGAATAAAATTTTTTAATTATTTTAGTCGGTTAATAAACTAAAAAATACATGTATAATTTTTTAAACCACTGCTTTGAAACCGTGAATGTGTTAGAATCAATTTCCTTAAAAATTATAAGATATGTACTATGATTTTAAAATTGTAAAATCAGAGGAAAAAGAACAATGTAGAATGTATAAAATTTCTTTAAAAGTTAAAAATTAATAGATAAGTATCCTGTTTTTAAAATATAAAATTTATAAATTAAAAGAAAAGAGAATTTATTTGCATTTATAGAGCATGCTTTAAATAAATAAATCAGAGATTTTCATTTATAACAAATGGAAACTAATCATTATTTATTATTCTTACTGATATAAAAAGTCAAAAATAAAAAATATATTCAAAAGATTGTCCGGAAAACAATTTTTTATTTAATTATATAAATTACATTTCCTTAATTTAAATTGATTGGAAAAAGAATGTAAGTCTTTATAAAAAAAAATTTCTATTTAAATAATTTATATAAATGAAATATTTAATTTAATTCACCCAAAGAAAAAGAATTGTAGAGATTGTTTTCTTTTGAGAATTACATCAACAATTTCAATAAAAGTATGCCATTAAAATTTTAAAAATTATTTTATTAAAATTATCATTACTCATCTATTCAAAAATTTATTTCATAAAAATTATTTTAAAGTCAATTATAGACGTCACTACATTTTTAGCTAAGCAAAATCTGCGGTTTCATGCCAATAATGTTGGTAATGAACTTGAAAATAATTATAAAAGTTTAGATGAATTCTATGATATGCAGATTTTATTGGAACAAAATTCTATATCGGAATATGTGTCGGCAAGATGTTATTCTGCTGTAGAAATGAAATTAAACCTAAAACTCCATTACAGCTTTTTACCTTCATAATCCTGTATTGTGTTTATCCCAATATAAGATTCTCACATTAAATATAAATAACAATTTTAACACCAATTGTGCAAACTCTGAACATTTTCATTCAGTAAATAAACATCAGTTCTGACGTATTTACGATCAAGCATGGGATGAAAGCACCAATATGATATAGCATTTCTAAGTGTAGAAAAAGAAAATTTTGAAACGATTGACTTTGATGAAGTAATTGATCAATTCGCCAAGAAAACTGTATGAAGTGTAATTAATATATTACATTATTATTGTTTTTAAAAACACATCCATTTATATCTATAGTATATATTAGCTTCTTTCAACTTATAAAAGTTATACCTTTTCAAAAAATAATTATATTTGTCTGTAAAATAAATAACACACCTTTTTAATTAAATCTTACTCATTGTGTGTCCTATTATTTCTCTGAATCATTTCGGAATCAAATTCAAGTTTTGATTTTTTTAAAACTGGTATTTGATTTTGTTTTAAATTTAAAGCATAGCCTGAGCCTTTTAAAATAATGTATTTTCAATTATTTTAAAGTAGGTACTGCATTCTATTATTATTTGTATTGTATTCTTTTTACAAGTATACTCTATATATTTTCTCGATTATTATATATAATATACTATCTCAATATTTATATTATATTATTATTTTCAAGAGGGAATCAAAAGAGGTACCGTATCCAGATATCAGTTATGCTCTTTACTGCGACAATGTTTATTTTATAACTTGAAATGATATCTAAATCAATTTCTTAAATTTTTCTTAACTATCTTATTAAGTGCTTAAGTTAAACGTATCTTTTGAATTAAGTATATTTATATTGAAATAAAATAATTTTCGCTGAAATATCATGATACCTATCGAAATGGTTTTCATAAATAATAGGTTCTTAAACTTTTTACTGGCAACAACATTACTGAAGATTATAAAGAAAAAGAAGAAAAACATCTTATTAAAATTAATTTCATATATTTTATTACCAGATTTCTTATCAGATAAAGTCTATAATCGAAAATATTTCTCTATATGGAAGTGTATATCTGAAATGAAATATTTTGAAATGTAATCCGTATTAGAAAATTTTTTAGAAGGAAAAAAACATAAATGTTTTTACAATAAAAATTTACGTAATATTTTTTTTATATTTCAGTTAATAATAATTATTGTGATTCTAGATGTATCTATAATCTTATTACATCAGACAATTGGATTAAAATATTTTAATCGAATGCTGTCTTACTCAAGATGGTTAATCAGCTTCTATGTTTATCTTAAGCATTCTCAAAAATTAAAAGCAGAAATCACTTCAATGAAATATTGAATTCTTTCCAACCCATTAATTATTCCATGAAAACAAAGAAATGCAAAAGATTTGATAGTCTATCTTGATAAAAAAAAATTAAAAGGATGATTGTTGACTATAAGAACATATCTATGATGAAAACATATTCTGCATATTCGTAGCTGATTTTGGTTAATATAAAAATATGAAAATTTTGTAATTGAAGGATTAGAAATTTCATAATTTATCTATACGCATTTCTTGGTATTCGTAAACATAAGTAAATAATTTTTCTAAAATCCAGAATTCTAATTAATAAGTCAAACACATACATTATATAAGTTAAAGCCAAGGCTTCGAACCGCAATTTTGTTTCATTCCTACTTAAGTAAATAAAAATATTTGGTCGATTTCCAGTTTTCGTTCCTCCAAAAATAACGGTTTTAGGTTTAGTTCTGGATGAATAATTTTATTTATGTATATTATTTGCTAAAAATATCATTCTGTCATAAAAAAAATGTAATTCTATCAAAATTAGATTGATTCTATTGTTTTATTGGTATAACTAACCAACAGGTACAATATAAACGATGAGCAAAGAACGGTGTGCATTGTTATCCATTATTAAAATTGCATTTTACAACTATGTTTAAGATTATGTCGATTATATGGACTACTATGTTTGTGTATACTAAGTGCATCATGTGAGATCTTCTAACGTTATTTCACTGAGATTACTTATTCTGTTGTGGAGAATAAATTTCAAACCTGAAAATGTCCTTTCAACGCTAACTTGTGTAGATGGAATTTCCAAAATCACTCTTGCAATCTTAATCAAGCGGAAAGGTAATTTTATTTCTCTTCCCAAACTAAAAATAATGTTTTCTATCAAACTTTCTTTTATTGCTAAGTTTTTTTGAAATGAATTTAATGTCAGTTCTGGTAAAAATAGGAAATTTATGTGTTTTATTGATAATTTTTTACTTTTTAAAAAGTCTCTGAGCATTTTCATTGGTGTCACTTTTAGCAAAAGATTGCACTTCCTCGATTACAACACAATTGGATTTTCCCAAAAATTTTAATTTGTTCCTAATACTTTATAAATGTTGCACACAGACAGCACTTTGTTACGTGGAAAGCAAAATTTGATTACAGGAATCTAAATAAACACCTCGTACTAAGTAATCACTGTCTATTAACAATGCTTCTTTTTTAGAAAAGTGGAAATATAAAATATTTGCAAAAAAATTCCTAAAATTTGTAAATTATTTTGTATAGCGTCTAAATTCCGTACATTTAGAATTAATTTTTCATTTTGTAGTTTCAAAGTTACTAAGGATTGTGGAATATCAAAATTTTAATTACACCCTTCTACTGCCGACAAAATAATAATTTAAATTACTTTCCGTGAAAGATGAGCTAAAATTTTTGCATTCCAACAATGGTTTTAACGTATTTTAATTTTTTATTGGAATAAATATTTAGTGGAATGCCACGGTCACAAATGTGAGTTTGGGGTACAAAACAAAAAAGTTGATATACCAGTTGAGTTAAACGTGATTTCTATGAATATAAATTTACTCTTTCTCTTTGACTATCTACTTCCACTTGACCATTGCACTTACTCTTCATGAATTCTGATATTACTAGCCTTTTTACGCCTCCTAGTCAATACACAAAGACGTGTATTATTACACGCACATTACAATCCATTCTTTAAAACCTCACCGCATTGTATACCTACTCCTGAATAACTTCTTTGTCTATCTAAGCAATCTATACAAGTATCCGCACATGATCATATATGCATGCTGAAATGAAAAAATATATAATTCAGACTGATATTTTTCTTAAAAAATCATCTACACTTCCATCAGGAAAGTTCCATCACTTTTAGATAAGGCAAACTGCAAATGCCACTAGTACGCACGTTAATTTCGCAAAGCTACATTTTGTTTTTTCAGAGAGGTGTTAGAATGTGAACTTACTTTTCATCCTCCCTACTTCTCAGACATTTCTGCAAGTGATTATCACTTTGTTCCGTACACTGGACAATCACATGTGAACGAGACGGTTCGGTGATGCTAAAGACATCAAAACCGAACTTTGATGAATAATGTCCGTTTTGCCATATCAATACTGGGCTATGAACTTTTATGTCACACAGCGACAAATTTAATGGCTACCTGATAGTTCATTAAACTAAACTAAATCTGCCTTCTACAAGTAGTGCGAGTTATGATTTCATGTGACACTAAATCATAAAAGTAATGAACACCAAAACAGGAAACCGAAAAGCAGTGAACATATAATTATTATTATATGGTTGACGTTAAATTAGAAAATATGGATAAGTTGTTTGCAGTAGCAAAATGACAAAAGATATTTTGGACCGAAATAAACCGAAATTTTTTCGGTCCAGTTCTAATTTTCGTTAAACCAAAATAACGTTTTTTTCTGGTTTTCAGATCAGTTCCGATTTGAAGCCGTGACAGGAACTGCAGAACACTTTCCTTTTTATAAAAAATTTTAGTGTCAGATGAATCTCAGAAACTTTATGCTCTACACTTTTATTATTTTAAGCAAAAAAATGAAATTTTTGTACTCCTTATTTTAAAAACACTTTAATGCAGTTCCTTTACATATTTCCCTGCAGTAATTGAGAATTCTAATCTGTAAATTTGTGAAAATGTTTAACGATACGACTTTCTTTATCCCTGAATTGACATAGTTTCATGAGCTTTTTTAATTACTAAAATAAAATCATTATTAATCTTTCAGTTGATTGGTGATTTGAGTACAATATTTTCATATTTCGATTTGGACTTTGTTATTATATTTATAGTGTTGCACCACCCACGTTATTTTTTTATTTATAACAACTTAGATGCGTTGTGATTAACACAACTTATATATAGCAACAATTACACATAATTTACATGCGTTGTGTATATTTGTATTAAAATTTATATATATTCCTAATTCTGTCAATTTATAAATTTCATATTTTTTTAATATACTATAAAGAATGAGAATTATACATGATTCTGTAGTAGATCATGGTATTGAGAAGGTATTTTTGCCTTAACGGAACTTTAATGAGAAAGGTTGTTGCTCAGGTGTTAACGGGGTTACTTGATTGTAGATCAAATTTATGGAAAGGTTGGCTGTATTTATTTATTTCGGCCAGGAGAAATAAGCAGCTGGAAATGAGTGCAATATCGTCTGGTCTGGCCTGAGTTTGTGACGCAATATGTGTACACATACTGAATTTTCTTTTGTAACCTACTTGCCTGATGCAATGTAATAAAAATAAAAAACACAAACAATTCAAAATCCACAATATCTATTCAACTGTGATAAGCATTTATCATATTGTATTTTTCGTAATTTATTTATAAGTAATAAAAACTGTAATAATAGAAGAAACAACTCATTTATAAATTAACATCATTATTGTTATAAATTGAAAATGTATACCATTCACGTTTTTGGCTCTGGTTGTGATTATGAAATGCTTTACTTTTCACTTGTAGATAATTTAGATTATTTCTATAATTGTCGTGATAAAAATTGGTATTCCAATGGATTTGTTAATTTATTAAGAGAAGCTCTTAGCCACTTACATTGGTATGAAGAAAAGTTAAGTGTTCTCTATGATGAAGCAGAAAAATTTGATTTTGATGTTCGTATTCATGGTAATGGGTATCAAACCTTTATAATAATTTTTGAAAGATGTTTCACGGAATTCTACAAATTCAACAAAAGTTTGTATGCTTCTCGAAATTCTTTCTTTTTTAGAGCTGAAAAATATTTGAAAGAAGCTGATAGTCTTGTTAAAATACTTAAGGGCTTAAGACCTGCTTTGGAATTTCTTACTAAAATGCTTGTGAATAATTTTGACAAACAACTATTAATGCCTGATAAAATTTTCACTGCAGAAGAACTAATTAAAGAATGTGAAGGCATAAATCAGTTGGCATTTTATGGCAGATTTGAAGGCTTTTATGTAAGTAAAAACTTTATTATGATAACATGTATATTTGTATAAAAATTATGGACAGTTTATTTATGTAAAAACATTTTTATTTTAATTATAATTAATAAAAAAATTATATTTGTATAAAAACTTTGTTTATTATAGTGACCATTGTTCATTAAAAATATTTTAACTTTATTTTGTTCATTGAAAATTACAATAACACTAGACTGATTAAAAGTTTCTGAAACTGCAGAATTGTAAATTTGATCTAAAAACTTAGAGACGACGAGCACTAATATTTTACAAAATAAGTAATAAAAAATAAGTTCCATATCTTAATGAAAATGTGCTTGAGAAAATTACTATTATAAATATTTGATACTAATCAAGACATTATAAGATCATTTTTTTTCTAACATGAATACCTAAAGAATTTAATATTATTTTACTCTTTACCTTCCAAAAATGCATTCATTATTAGGTAAGAGAATTAAAAATAAATAGACTGAGTCAATTGATAAAGTAAATTTATAAAATGGAAAGATATTTTGAATAAAAACAGTCACTGCATTACATTTTGCAAACATAACCTTAGAATGTTTTTATTTTTTCCTTTTTTTTAGTAGTAGTCTATATCTTATATAAATAAAAATAAATTTCCTACTTGCATAAAATATGTTCTTATAAATTTAATACTTATTTCTTCTTTAAGAGTATATAATAGAAATGACCATTTTATGAATACTTATAAATTGAGTAATAGTATATTTTTTTATTTAAAAATAATTTGAAATAAATGATTTTAGAAAATGTTTGATTATTTAATAAATTGATTTATATTAACAGATGTAGGGAAGATAACAAATTTTAAATTAAAAAATTCAATTTCAAGCAATATTTTAAACATATAACATTGTTAGTTAAAAATAAAATAGTAGGATTTTCAGTAAACCTTAGAAATAAAACAATTTTAACTAAAATTATGCAAACTAATGGGAAAATAAATTCATGTTTTTATTTTCTATTCAATTACAATTCATTTATATTTCAAAATAATATTTTACCAATTCAATATTGCTTTCAAAGACACTGATAAAAGCCTTTTTTTTTTTATCAATGTCTTCAAATAAATACAGTATTTATTTCTTAAAATAAATGCAGTGTTTATTTCGGCATCCTATTTTCAAAACTAAGTTGATATTTGAATGGCTAACACATTCTGTTGTTCAATTCAATAATTTGTTACATAATTTATGTATAACCTTAAGTGTATATAGTGAATCCAGAGTCCACTTTAAGAAATAATAAGCCATAAAAAATTGTGTGTAAGTAATGGTCTTAAAACTACAAACCTACCAATCATTTTCCAATAACACTTTTAAGTTTTTGAATTTTTTTTTTATCTTAATAGGTAATGGCCTTTTATAGTCTACATCAAAAAAGGTCTTTGTTAATTTTTTGTGTAACTTTGGTACCAAATTATAGGGACATTTTTTATTCCCCTAGATAGAAATATTCCTTCAAATTCTTCTCTAAAAAAGGTAAAATTTGAATAAAATTAAAGAGTTTATTCTTTCATCAGTTAGTTTTGAAGTTTATAAATTAATTTGAAGATTTCTGAAAAGTAATACTGGGCTTTTTTTTTGAATTTTTCAAATTGCAAAAATTTGAAAAATTCAGATCAAAAGAGAATAAATATAAAATCTTGTCTAGAATTGAATTGTTAATTTTTTTTATTGCAATATGATCTATATATAAGTTATATATATACATACATACATACATTAATATAGATGCTAATAAACAGTGACAAAATTATGCATATTTTAAAAAAATTTACATTATCTATCATGATAAACTGATATATTTAATATATCAGTTTATCATGATGATAATGCTTATATGTAAAAGGTAATTGAAGCATCCTCTTTTCAGCTATCAACAATGAACCCTATTAAGTGTACTCTTTATAAAAGATTCTATATTTACTGATTACTCATTTCTAATCTGAGAATACCTTGTAAGCAATTTCACATTCCCACTTACCTTATTACTAATTAACTTATCTTGTGATAAAAATCGAGAAGTGTTTTGAATATTCAGACATTTTATTTTATTTACTTTGCTTAACAATAAAATTTTTCAGGCAATTAATTTTGTTGAGATCTTAAAATATATTGCATTTTGTTTGAGACACTTTTTAAGTTTGCAACAAACCTAAATTAAATGAATGAGTTAAATCAGGGGATAAATATATATAAAAATCTAGAAATTTGGATTTGAGGTATTTAAGAGAATATGCTTTCAGGGAAAAAATGGTGTTGAACTTAAACCAATTGCTTCAATATTTTACAATCAAACAACCAACTTACTCCTGTGTACCAAAGTAAAATTGTATGAAAAATATCGATAATATTTGTTTAAACAATATCGAAATCATAAAATCAGCAATTTTGACAAATTGTCATGCATTGAAAATATTGGAGACAAAGGTTTCCATCTATATCAATATTTGAATGTATTTACCTTTGCTCTCAATGTGTCTATTCCATTTTAAAAATGTTAATCGTGTATATATACAAGCTTTAAGTAAAAACATCCATGAAGTTTTCTCTGTCGCTGGTGAGCCAGACCCAGTCTAATGGTTGAATTGCTTTTCTAATGAAATGATAATTGATTGCTTTGAATATCTTTTTATCAGTCATATGACTACTTGATGGACGACAAATAAGAAAAATTCCTTGAAATCTGTGAGTATTAAATACTGAGCAATAACTAGAAGTACAAAATATTTCAAACTGCTAATACTACCATCAATTTGTACAGAAATATTCATATGAGACTTATAACTGCATTTTTCATCGTTTGATATGTTCTTTGCGTTTCTAGGCACCATGTTATATGATATTAAATTCCATTTAGGAGTAATTTTCAATCTATCCATGCATCTGACAAATACTTGATGTATAGGGAAACTAAAGATATCTAATGTCATGAAACTTCAATAACTTTGATAGAACTATATTTAGTGAATTTAATTGTTTTCATGCTTATAAAATTAATGTTTCAAATCTGGAAAAACTCTTGTATCCTAATGTTTGTACTAGGAATGTTTGATATTGTTCTTGTTTTATAAGTTAATAAAGCTTCATTGGACTGCTTTTTAATACCTTTCACATACTTACTCAAAATTACTTTTTTTTTTTTCTGAAACATGAAAATCCATGATTAATATAGCTGTCCAAGTTCTTTTTCTGACTTTTGATTCACCTATAAAAAGAATTGATCACCATTTGTTTACTCAACTGCTGGTATTGATTCTTGTTTTTGTAAAGTAGCCTGTCATATCAGTATTGAATTATGTATATCATATTTCTATCAACTTCTACAACCATTTAATATTTAGCCTTTGATCTGTAGCATTTATCATGCAAATAATTAGTATTTGTTAGAAAAATTGATCTCAGATCATAGGATAAAGGCATGCTCCAATGCAAATTTCTACAAATAAGTTGCCATGTTAGTTAATGCTTTGGCCTTTATTTTAACAGTTCATGGATTTTATTCTCACTTTGAGTTTTAATATTCCAAGTGAACCATTTTAAACTATAGATTATATGCTGACTAACCCTTGTGTGCAAAAAAATGGTCATTTAGTGAAAGAAAAGAAAACAAAATCTACAAAAAGCTTATACACAAATATTTAAGTTAAATGCAGCATTAATTAAATTATATTTTAATCCTATACACAGTCATTGATGAATCAACAATCAAATTAAAATACTAAGGTAAAATTAATTGAGAAAGAACATTGTACCATTTTAAATGGAGGTTGAGAGGAAATCAGATATAATTTCTTCTTCATCAATAATTTCAATGATAGAAATATTAATATTATAACTGACAATATATTTCAAACTTTTAATAAAAAATTTTAATTTTATTTTTTATTCCTTTTTAGTGATGATTGTTATTACTGCTTTCTATTCTCATCTCACAAAGCATATTTAAATACCCTCATTTTTTAACATTTGTCATTTGGGAGTTTTTAAAATGTTTTGGATAGAAGTTCAAGTTTTTTTAGTATGAATTTCTGAAAATTGATTGCTTTTATGTGCAGTAAAAACATAAAATGACAAGATTATATATTATTGAAGAATTTGATTAAAACATTTGTATGTTTATGTATATAGTATTATAAATATAATTATACTATGGAAAATATCGCAGAAGACATTTTAATTGATATTTAAATAGTAAAACAATAAGAAAACTTTTATACCTAATCAACAAACAAGTGTTAAGTTAAATGCAGTGTAGCACTTTAAAAAGCAAATCTCACATATGCTTTTTAAAGTGCTACATTGCTTTTCAGTTTTCTTTTTCTTATTTTGAACGCATGCAATCTTTTTGTGCCCTACAGATTTACAAACAGGGTTTACAGAAATAAGTGAACTAGAGCACTAAATGTTGCATGCTTAAGTAAAATAAACGAAAACAAAGAACTGTATCTAGACTTCACAAAAACAGATAAATTCACTAGCCATTTCACGCTGCTCCTTTTCAAGTCATTTTGCAAGCATAATCTAGAGCCATCGTAAGTAGCATGAGCAAATCTAATGTTCTTCATCTTGAGGTGCATTTGTTAAACATTAACTTAAACTGTTCTATCTTAGATTGAAAGGAAACAAATAACCTACAAATTATTCTGTCACTTTTTAATACTGTTTTTATATTTCAATTTAGACTTTTGAAGTGAACTATATTTATAAATTTTCATTGACATATAATTGGTATTTTACATTTGTTGTGTATCTTTCATGGAAGAAAGTATAAATTTATTGGAAAAAATACCTGAAAAAAATGTATTGGTTATTGATTAATAAACTGAGCATAGTTTTTAGTTTTCTTTTTTTTTATACTAAAGAAGCATCAACTAAATACATTAATAGATTCAGTGTTAAATAAGTTAACTATTAATGCGATTTATTTGTGTAATCTATATAATGAGCAATGTCTTCTTTACTCATAAATGAACTATTAAATACATATAAATTTCCTAGAATTATGAAATTTACCAATATTTTAATAGTTTATATTATATATACAGAAATAAATTTTGAATTTTGATTTACTAAGGTTTTAAAATATATAATATTAAAGAAGGAATTGTCTCATGTACAACATCTTTTTGAATTTTTTTATTAGAATTATTTTATTAAAAATAATTCCATAATAAAACTCAAACAACAGCTGAATTTTATCATTGAATTATCATTTATAAAATTTTTTAATATTATGCTGTGATTTCTTTAGTTATAATTTTTGATTAATTGAAACATCTATATGATCTTATACACTGTTTACCAATAAGTATTAGAACACCTATGAAAATGATGATATCAGTGGTCCTGAGGTAGGTCACGGCCTCCGCTGGTATATATCATGTAGGAAACAGCATCCATATTAATCGCATGTTGATGCCGTGCAGTTCGGAGCTCTCTGATTTTGACAAAGGTATGATAATCGGGTATCACAAATGGGGCCGACCCTTAAGGGACATGTCTAGTGATCGGAAATGCCCAAAATCGACAGTGGACTATGTGATTAAGAAGTGGAAGGTGAGCAGTGTTGGAATGTACCCTGTTTGGCAAACCAATGAAACTGAGAGATAGTGACCAATGAGTTCTGTCCAGACAAATTCAGAAGAACCGCAGCCAACTGATGACCCTTATCCTCCAGGAGTTCCAACAGGCATCCAGGAGTATTGTTTCAATGAATATAGTAGTATAATAGCTGCTAAATAATGTTTGCTTATGAGAATTAATTTTACAAGAAAAATCATTAGAAATTTAGAATTCAAACATAATTAACATTAAAAATTAAAAGATTTAATTAAAAACTTGTTTATAAAATAAATCTAACATTTTTGTTTCTAAATAGGTTTCCAAAAAGTATTTTGGAAACATTGATAATAAACATTTACATATAAATCTGAAAGTATAAAAAAAATTATAGTTAAAAATGAAATATAATTAAAAAATAATTTTTAATATAACATTTGTTATCTTTATTTTCATATTTGAAATTTTTTATTTTTGTGAATGAAAAAGATTTTGAATGTGTACTGTTTATATATTTTGCAGGTATGTACAGTGTGTGCTTATTTGTATAATAAGTACTAAAGATATAAAAGTAAATGAGTCATTACATTTTTTCATCATTATATGTCTTCAAATTTCTGTATATTGTAAAATGTATTATTGTCAATTGTGGCTCTTTTACAATATACTTAAAATAATATTAATTATTGAATGAATTAAAAGATAGTTTAGTTATTATACTTTTTAATATAACTGTGTAATGTTCAAAATAATTTATTATCTGTATTCATATATTGAAGGTAAAATATTATTTCGTATATTAACAATATTCAATTTTTATTTTAGTATTGCTCATCAATGAGAAGAATTTTGCAAGGAGTTGGTGTAATTATGGCTACATTTAGTGACTTATATCAAACTTCTGGTGGTCCAATTTCTCGAGCTTTTCTGACTGTAGTAAATGGCTTAAAATATATATTGAATCCTGAGCTAAGAGCTGAACAAATTGTTGATGTTGCGCAGAACTCATCTGTAGAATTTTTGAAGGCTTTCTGGCAGTTAGGTGAATCACAGTTTATGACGGTACATTTTATTTAGTTACTTAAATTTTTCATGATCTTTGAAAACTGTTATGTAGTAATGATAAGCAACCAGACCTAATTACATTCAACTGCAAGAGATTAATTAAAAGGGTCAGTATATTTGAGAGTTCTTTACCTAGTTATTCAAATGCTTTTATGCTAATTTCAATTTTGTTGTGCTCTCATTTTAATTTAAATATATTGTAAAATTTTGATTTTCATTATAAAATAACACTTTATCAAAAAGCATGTAGTTTATTATCAATTTCCTCCCTTTTAAGCATATTTTTAAAAAATATTTCAACAAAACAATGCATTTCTTTCTTGAAGTGAACCAACCTCTAATCATTGCAGTACTTCATTATTTTTACAAATATTTTCTAAGTGAAGAACTACTTTTATATATTACTTTCATTAGTAAGATATACATTACTAAAGTTGCTGCTGCTAGAAAAAATACAATAAAAAATTAGGTTTGTTGGGCATATTTTATACAGAAAATAACTAAGGTTTTTCAAGAAATTTTAAAGATAATATTAAGAAAAATATAAAAAATTCTAAAGATATTTAGAAAAATCTTTATTTTCCAAATATCTTTAGAATTTTTCTTCAATAATGAGATCTTGAGAAATATCAATACCCAGAACAACCTCCTCTGGCAGTAGTAGTAATTCTTATAGAACTCAGCATTGAATCCAAGAAAAGCTGCTTTAACATGGCATCATGATTTATTGACTTAAATGATTGCTGTATGGTGACAAACAAGCTGATTAGCAACTATTGACCAGCTTTTCTTATTGGTAACAGATAAAGGAATATGATTGATCAATTAAATAAGATGCAGTAAAAAGCAGCTGAACATTTTTTATCTCAAGAAAAACCAATGCTTACAATATGCTGACGTATTTATCCTGCTGGAAAATAGCATTTCCTATGTATTTAAATAAAAGCTAGAACTTTAACACATCAGAAATGTAATAGTCACTGTTCAAATTGTGTTTGTTGTGAACATAAAGTGATCTCTATAATTGTATCAATTGGAATGGCATGCCATCATTCCAGATCATGGGTCAGTTTAACAATGTCACATGCATGCTGGTAATATGTGTTTTCTGCAATTTCATTAATACATGTTATGATTATGATGCTATGAACAGAAATAGAATCTGTCTGAAAACACAATTTCACATCATTTCTGAATCCTGGCTTATTATTGATAACACCATTGAAGTACCAAGGAATTATTTATCACAACATAGTTAATGGTAGTTGAAGCCATGGTCACCAAGCTGTCAATTCATGCTACTGTGAACTTGATAAAATTGTATATGTCCTATATTTTTTATTCTGGATTTGTCACACAGATATACAATCTATCAATGACATTTATGTAGCATATTTGTCTTGACTTAAGTGATAATGAGCCAGTGAATTTTCCATTGAAAATCCACTGCTGCATTTTGTATGACCATCTTGAATCCAGTGATTCCATATTCTGCTGATATTCACGAGATTTTGTTTTTATCAACACAATCAGTAGAACTGTGATAAACAATAAGCTGCAATTCTGGTAGTTTACTCTTTGATTTCTATCAAAGTTTGAAATGTGTTGTTATATATTTCTCCTTTTTTACGTGGCACATCAGTACAGCTTTTCATAGGACAACAATATTCAAATTCAGTTTATGTATAAGATAACTGTTGTACATTTTCCTGTAAACTCATTTTCAAATCACAGCTAGGCATCTTTAATTACCATGATTTTCTTTAATTCATGTGTTACTTAAAAATTACTTTAATTACTAAAACATTTATAATTTAAATAATTAAAACATTCTATTTTTATAGTTATTATTTATTTAAAGCAACTTATAAATGCATATTAAAATCTTTTTTTGAAGCTTCCATATAGAAATTTTATGAAAGAAGTTAGGATTCTCAACATTGTGGGGAGGAAAAGGAGAATTTTTTTGCATATTTCACTTCCTATATATTGTGGGGTCATCGTAACCTGAGAGGGGACACACAATTTTCCTTATAACTGCTATCACAACGTGTGGGCACTAGCCTGAAGAACACCTGTAGTTTTTCTCTCCCTAGTCACTAACTTCACTCTTGCTCCAACTGTACTCACATTAGATTGTAATTAGGAGCTCTGTCACACTACAACATTGAAGTTAAATGTGATATTGTGAATTCTTTAATACTAAAATTTTATTAAGTTTCTTATTAGCTAGTGTATCTTCATTGAAATACTAAGTGCTTGTGTAATTTCGATTATCGTAATAACCCTCATATCTCTCAGAGGAGATACAAGTGTGTCATTTTTAATGAAAAAAAAAAAGAAAGAATTTTAAAAGCTTAGTTATATGATGGCACTGGATAGTAGGAATTTTCATTTAAAGTGTTAAAAATACCTATTTCTTATTTTTATTAAATAGTTTACCAATCAGTTTTAGTCTTTAATAATGCTTTTAATTTTTAAGCATTTATTTATGATTAAGTATCATTTATCATTTGAACTGTTTAATTTAAATTCAACAATTATTGTTTAATAAATATTTAGTTCTTGTAAAATCTGTGAATAAATACAATTTTAAATATCATATTTTCCTGTATAAAATCCGCGGATTATGTGTTAAAAAAGTTCCAAATTTTGTTGTGCGTATTATACGCCGCTGCGGATAATCTGATATAAAAAAAACATTCTCCATCAGAAAAGCTTACAAAAAAGTTTTGAAAGAAATACTGTTTATGTTTTTATAAAATACATAACAGGTGGTACCAAGACACACCTTAGTTATTAAAGCTATTATCAGCTTTGTCCAATTACGTTCAAAAACAAATTCGGTTCTTCATAAAGATATTACAGTTGCATGTAGCTAACGTCATTTCACAATTTGTCTTGCCGTGAGCTGTTTCATTTTGAAAATATTCAGATTCATATATCGTCATATGGAAACGAAAACTCTTAAGTCACACAGAAAGTTTTAAATTAAAAGCTATAGCAAAAACAAATAAGAAAAAATGGCGACGAACGTGTTAATGTGAAGTGAGAAACAAAGTATGCGTGGTATAAAAGAAAAATATATAAAATACGCAGTTTGTAAATAATCCATTTCTTTCATTTAAATATTAATGAAGTAATTTTTATATATTTTTAAAATATGTGTGTCTAACATTGTTTTAAAAGTTATTAGAAGCTAAATATCGGTAAATTTTACATGAATCTTCTCCAAATTATCTCTCTTGATTGGTCTCGTGCTTTCATTTCAAGCTTATCGCACTTTGCGATGAGGTGGATCCCGACAGATCTTTTCCATAATAAATGCTTTTTTTTTCTGTATAATTTATTATATTTTTAATCATATTGTGCATTTTTTATTTTATGTGACACCCATATTATCAGCAGTACATATTTTAGAATATTCGCCGAAAAAAATTGCCGCGGATTATGCGACAATTCTTTTCCCTTTTATTTGAAAAAAAGGTCTTGCGGTAATACCCGCTGTGGGTAATATACAGGAAAATACGGTATTTAGTTTTTTACTATTGTCATGTATTTCTGTGATTCAAATTTTAGAATTGAATATATTGAAAAAATATAATATATTTATTTTATTATTTAACTATAATTTATATATTAATTTGGCAAAGTGGAAAATGTATGCTTAGATTATATTTGGTAATTAAAGGAATGCTTGTTGCGTTATTCAGGTTTTTATGTTTCAGGTCAGTTTTCCATCCCTCATATGTTACAGTAGTGTGTCTCAAAAATGTTTACAATGTCTTACAAATTAAGCTAATATATAATTATATTAAATACAGGGTGGTTAAAAATGTTTTTTTCTATATATGAAACCCTTGTGATATATGTACTCAACCAATCAAATTAAAATTTCATTCATCATAGTTTGAAAGTATGGACTGGAGATTATGATGATAAACATTTCAGAGTTCGTGTTTACAATTACAGTGAGAGATTCCAAAACTTTCAAATGACAACATCTATTTTTTTTTCTTGTACCATTTGATCAGAATATTGAAGAAGTATGAATGGGATTGGAACAACTAGCATACGAAAAGAAATTCCTGCTGTAAAATAATTTCAAAGAAGTACATTACAAAGGACTAATGACTAATAATAAGTGAAGATAAGGAAAAAACTTTTATTGTAATTACACAAACTATCCACCTTCTCAGGTAACAAGGCATTGAATGCAGAAAATTGTGGATAACCAAATACAATGTAGCATAACAGCAGAGGGGTTTGCATAAGTTCATGTTTTATGACATTTTTCAGTTCTGAGAATTTTTTTTATCAGGCATGTACACCTCAGATTTCAGATAACCCCAGAACTCAAAATCTAAAGAAGTGAAATCAGGGTGACCACAAAACTTCAAAGTTATAGGAAATGGCTCTATCACGTTGAAACACTTGTTGCAACTAAGTAACACGTAAAGGAACCACATCTTGCATCCATACAATGTCACCAATGACATTTCGTTGATGTAGTTAAGGAATAGCTTAATTCTGCAACATAGATTTTTACCAAGCATTGGAACAGAGCTAGTTTACCTATTGTATAAACCTGAACTCTGAAGAAGCACAAATGAAAAGCAAATGTGGTAGCTATGATACACCAGTCAGTATTATTGCATATAATGACACTAGTGCTAAATCATGTGGACTTTTGTCAGCTCAATGAACATATTTCTTTAACATTTTACTTAAAGAGAAGTTATCTCACCTGCCTATAATATCTGCAGCAGCCATATGTTATCTTCATCGTGTTATGAATAAAATATTTGTGAAATACATACTCTTTTTCCCATCTTCATACTACTTCATCAACATCTGGATGGGTAAAACTGATAAGGAAACATTCGCAATGCTGACTATAAAAGCCTAAGAATTGGTTTTGAATGAATCAAAACCGCAAGCAATTCTTACAGTATGTAGTGTACCTGTAATAGTTGCATTATTTATTTTCACCAGAACTTTATTTAAAACAGATGGTCACTTTGATCAAAGTGTTTTGCAAAAGCATCATTTTCACATTTTCTTACCAAATTGCATACACTTGTTATGGAACATGGGCTTCATTTTAGTTTGTAATTTCACTGATGAATTTCTATTGCTTTGTCAGCATTTCCTCCATTTAGATGAAACAGCTTTATCAAGTCATCTCATATTTTCATTGCAAGTCTCATCTTGTTGGCATAGTCAAACACTCATACTATAACATTTCCAATTTTTCTTGAACCATATCAAAAAACCAGGAAAATGCTGTCAGCCGTGAATTTAATTTTAGATTGAAAATGAAATTAATATGAATTCTGTGAAAGACATTCATATTTTAACTCTTTCTTTAAAGATTTTGTTTTATGTGATTACTCATTTTAATTTTTTAAACATTTAATAGTAATAATAAATTAGAAGTTATATGATGTCCATGTTACTTACTCGTCATATTTCATATGTATATCTAAAGACTCATTTTTCTCAGAGCCTCCCTCGTTGGATTTGTCCTAAGCTGGAAGTAAAAGAAGAAATATATATCCCTGAACAACCAATAACTTTGAAAAATATTCATTATGGAAATACTGTTGTAATACCTGTTCCTTCATCTCATATTCCATCTGCTCCAGTCAGATGTTTGCTTATGTCAACTCACCATCGGGAAGGCCAAGTATGTTTGTTTTGTTTTTTACTTAATTAAGAAACTTATAAATATCTCTCATAAAACTACCTTTCATTTATATAGTTATAAAGATTGTAAAAATATCTATAGCTTATATAATGCAGGTTAACACTAAATCAAATGCTGTTTCCTCAGATCTTCTCACATTTTATTTTTCCATGGAAGTCTCTAACACTTTAGTAGCAATTTTCTCTCTATTAATTGAACTTGTCCTCTTACCAACTGAAATTTTACAGTGAAAATTTTCTTATTAATTTCACATGTGTGTAAAGAAATTATTTGTTATATAAATGATTGCTTTATGTGAGACTGTTTTTCTTTTTCTCATATTTCAAGTTCTCTTTTGTATATTTAACATATTACTAGAGCTATTTTAAGTGTGAAACACATAATTGTGATTATTAGGACAATCAAGCGATTATGGTAATAGGTATTCATATTATCTACAAATTTAAAAAAAAAATGAAAATGTGTTGATTAAACACTTGATAGTATACTCAAGATCTTTATTGTATTTTTTTTAATAATTATCTTTTTTAGTTCTTAAGTTTATAAATCTCAAAAAAATATATTTTATAATCCCAAAAAATTATATTTTTTAACTTATTAAAGTAAAAAATAAAACATCTATTTTTTAAAAGGCATTATATTCATAAGTACAAAAAATTAAAAAATAATTATTCAATGTCATTTTCTTCATATCTGATACATATGCTCTCTTCCAATATTACTTTTTTTATATAAAGGTTTCTATTATCTTGTTAATTTTTCACCCTGAGAAGTACTTAGATTTTTAATTTTATGGAATATTTTTTTTTCTGTGTCAGTTATTAAAAATATTACTTTTCTGGTGCCAACAATTTCTGTGTTATTGTTATTAGCTAGAAATAAATTTTCATACTACTATTGATTTAAAACCCCAAATCTCCTATAAAATTTATTCTCATATTCCTGTACTTAGGTTATATTATATTCATAATTACTCATATACGTGTTCAGTTATTGCAGTATTGATATTAATCTGCCATGCTGGCAGCTGAATTGTTAATGGACAGGCTTTCTGTTCAGCAGTTCATTATTAGAATTCAATCTCGATCATAAATTTTTATAGTGATTTAAAATTCATTTTAAACCGTTGGTTCCTGTCAAATTAGGTCTCATGTTCAAAAAGTGATTGTTGAGTGACAAACCAAATTATTCTTAATTTATTGAAACTAGAAATGAAATTTGAGGCAAACAATGCTCAATAGCTTAAACAGTTAGAGAAAATTATAAATCACAATGAATAGCTTTTAAATTAAATTTATTTAAGAATTTATTATATACAATAATGGGGAAACTTACTAATCATCGATTTTTAATTTTTCTGTTGTTAAAAAAAGGTTTAATTTACAAAAGTTTTTAGAATTGTGATTTATTAAGTTAAAATAATAACTTAATAATATTTATTTATATGGTAATCTTAAATTATAAAATAACTATTTGAAAATCTAGAAGAATCTATATTAAATATCTCAGTTTCTTAAGAACTGTTGTATGCTGCTTTCCAGAATGGAAGTGATGATAACTTAAGAAGTGTGCCGGGAAATTTTATGATACTTGGTTATATTATAGTTATTTATTATAATTTAAAATTATGAATATAAAATGTAATCGTTTTAAGCATACAAATTGAATTAACAGTAATGAATATGAAACCCTAAACAAGGCAAATCTCACTGAAATGTCTATTGCTATTTATAATTTTATTTGTGAGTAGCATAGGTAGAAATACTCATATATTAAGAAATCAATTTTAAGAATATATAATGCTTAGGAAAAGTTTTGGTATCCAATGATATGTGTTCTCTCAGTATTTCTGGTGTGCATTCAGTTTTTCAGGCATATTGTTCATGCTATTTGGACTATAGTTTCTTCTACATAGTGTTTACCCTAGCTTTTTATGTAATTATTTTTTTTTCAAAATAAAATCGCCAATTGCTTGCAGCAAAATACAGGTGAAAAATAGGATCCAGTGCAAATTTATATCTTTGAACAGTGATAACTTATAAATAAATATAGCTCTGTGCATCCATTTAAAATACTGCTTACTAAACACAAACTATATCTCCTGCATCTGTATTTTTTTCTGTATAACAGATGGAAGATAAATTGAGTGAGGAGATATATTTCCATGAGAACAGAATGAAGATTACTTTGGATAGCAAGCTGCAATGTGCTATTGAACAAAGCAGACCTTTTCAGTTCATTTTTCTGTATTGACCTGAATAATTCCCCAATTTCAATGCTCTATCCACTGGTAGGAGGTAAGCAAGACATAACTGTTGTGTAATATGCAGATTACCATTTTTCAACCTTCTACATACTGTCATGGACAATGTTTTTTTCTGTAGCAAAAATAAACTCATATCTTAACTGAGATAGAGTATCATTTATCTTGCCACCTATACAAAATCCTATGTACTGATAGTCTGCAGAAGAGGCCTACATTCGATCTAATTTAAGAATCTATTCAACCACTGACTCATTATGGAACACCCACCTTTTAGCAATTTTGGAACATCATACTATTATTAACCTGCTTTTAAATGGCCTGTTTAATGCTGTTAGGGTGGCAAATATTAT
>JAPDSC010013854.1:330405-445602 GCA_026290005.1 Latrodectus geometricus | reverse complement strand
TAAATTGTGCTTTATATTGCAATTTAATTGTTTCAAGTATTTAAAATTCTGTGATATTTATCATAGGATTTTAAATATTCTGTTATTTACACTATATTTATCATATTACATTAATTTTTAAATTTTTCTAGTTTTAATATCAATACCTATGTTGCAATTTTTAAATATAAATATAAATGATTAACTTTAAAATCATTATCAAATCATGGAATTTAAAATCCTAATTTTTTGTTGCATGAGATCTTTGTCCAACACTGATCATTCCTAATAGTGGTTTTATTGTTCATTTTTGTTGTGTGTTATTTATTTAATGAATATATAAAAATGATTGTTTAGTGACTAACTATGAAACTAATCAATTTTGCCTTGTATGATTAATCTAACATTTTATCTTACATGTTTGGCTTTAGTTGGTTTAAAAGAGAGTTCAGAGAAGTTGTATCCATCCCTTATATGTATTCGTATTGAAATAACAAAAGTGTCATCTTATACTCTTATGAGGTCTCTCTTCAACTGACTATTTTTGTATCTTATTCAGTTTTCAAAATTGGTTCATTAACTCTTGATTTTAACACTTAACTGAGTTGTATCAAATAGTGAAGTGTGATTACACACTTCATTGTTCTTCTCTTGTTTTTATGAATTTAGTTAGTGTATGACAATTAAAATATAGTATTGTTAAATATTTTGCATTTAAAACAAAAGTAAAAAGGTTTCTTCCATTTTAAAGATAAATTTGTTCTCAAAATAACATGTATGCATTTAATTATACATTTTTCAAGAGAAGTTCCAAAAAAGACATACAAGTGAACATACACTGCTCAAAACAATTAAAGGATATTGCGGTTTTAGGTGGATCTTGTGGCTGGGAAACTTTTTAGCTGATTGATACATGGTCGACAGACATATTAAGTTATATGAGAATAAATTACACATGTTTGACAGAAAAAAATGCATTTTATTACGTATTTGTGTACAAAAGAAAAAAAAACACAATTTGTGCATATAAGAAAAAAAAGAATAAGAAAAGGTGTTGTCTTCAAAGGAAGTCATTTTCAGTAGGGGGTATGGTTTCCACAGACGGCCAGCAACGTTGAACACCATTGAGACATGGAGTCAATGAGGCTATTAATCACGAGTTGGGGTATTCTGTCCCGCTCTTCAAAAAAAGCTCTTTCCAGTTCTTGGAGAGTTTGTGGGGGTGGTTGGTGGCCAGCAGCTCGTCTTCCTTAGGCGTTCCAAACGTGCTCTATTGGATTCTTGTCTGGGGAACACGCTGGTCATTCCATTCGTACGATTCCTTCCCCGAAAAGGAAATCTTCCACCTGGTTAGCTCGATGTGACCTGCAGTTATCGTCCATTAAAAGGAAGTCTTCTCAAACTGCTGTATCGTAAGGGACTACAATAGGTCTGAGGATCTCATCCCTATATCGGCAACCAGTCAGAGGTCCATCTCGAATGATATAGAGATCTGTGCACCCGTCAATGGAGATGCCACCATACACCAACACTCCCTCATCTGACACTTTCGTGCATGAACGGAAAATTATTCCTACTGCCATGGTCCCTCTAGATGAAAATACGCCTGTTATCAGGATGAACAGAAAAACGTGACTCGTCAAAAAAAAAAAGAAGAGCATTGCTCCATTCATTTCTTTTCCAGTTCACATGCGGGCGCAGCTTGTCCTTTTTGGACCTTGCGCCATAACCCCTTCGCGGTGGATAGCGCAAACGCGCGCTTATCGCGGAGGCTGGCAGTGTCTTATGCGAGCGTCTGTCCAGAGCCTGGGGCTTTTTTTGCTATTAAGCCTAAATCCATGAAACTTCCGAAATATCAACGCCACACTCTTTATGATCAGAATATATCATAGTATCACTATCACTACTTTCAGAATCTGTTTCGGAATCAATATCTGAAATATTTTGCATCATTTCTGCTATTTCATGCACTGTTAAACATTTTCGACGCTTCGACATTGCAACGGTAAAAATGGAAAGAATTCACGTCTAACAAGATCTAATTATTTTCTAAAAACTGCAAACCGAAATGCCCAACGCTTTAGCGAAAATAAAACTTCTCTACTTACAATAAACAACTACCATGTCCGAATTTAAAGAGACGTCATAAAGCACGCCATTCGGAATCATTTATTTCCCCTTTTGTATATATAATCAAAAACACGTGTATGTGAGTAATGCTTCTCTCATTTCGAGTAGAAGGTCTAATGTACATGTATCTGAAACCATATGGACATACAGTGCCATCTTGTGGCAGAAATTATAGTTTTTAAAACGTTCCAGGACACTGGCACAAATACGCGACAGTCGGGGCTGAACGGGAAAACGCTCTGGCACGCCTGCGTGTCGGCTTGGAAGTGAGTGTGTTCGTTGCTGGCACGTTGACGTGACAATCGGCGCGAAGGATTTAAAACCCAACCTAACCAACCAACCAACCAGTTCACAAGCTCTGTTGCCCACTCCTTGCGGTCGCGACGATGGCTTGATGTTAGTTTAACGCATACCATCGGTCGGCGAGCATACAGACCTACACCATGGAGCCGGTTTTGAAAAGTGAGTTGAAACCGTGGCGTCAGTAGCCGAGAGATGGTGTTTTTGGAGAAGAGTAGCCTTCATATTTCGGTGTCTCCTAGCCATTAACACTAAATAACGATCTTCATTGGGTGTTGTTGCCTGCCTACGACCTTGCCCTGGTCTTCGGCCTGCACTTCTAGTCTCCAAAAAACGGTTAAAGATCCTGGAAATGACATTTTGTGACACTCCAATAGCTTGCGCTATTTCGGCTTGAGTTTGTCCCCCTTCTATCCTACCAACAACTCTCCAAGCTTCTGAATCGGTTAAATGACTTCGCTAAGACATTGTACTCATCAAAACAAAGCATTCACTGAATGCCAATCAGTCTTTTATTCAATTGAAAGTTAAATTTCATTGACTGCCGCTGAAGTGATGTTTTTGATATGAAACTCAAAATTAGCATACTCCACAGTTTGAAAATCAGAAAAATTTTCATTTGTGATTCTCTTCTTCCATTTTCAGAAAAAAATATTTCGCTTATATCATTATTTTATGTAAAACTTACAATATCCTTTAATTGTTTTGAGCAGTGTATATATAATCAAGACTTATGTAAAACAATATTTTATATTTTTAAAGTTATTGCTTAATAGTTTCTGGAATAACTTTGTTATCTTTAATCAGAATTTTTTTATTAAAAGATTTGCTTAATTTCTAACAAGAAAAAGCTTTTGTAAGTGTATATCTCTGGAATATTGTTCTATGATGATTAATCTTCAATGTTTCCTTAGTAAAAAAATTAAAAGAAAGTTATTCATAATCTAAGTTTTAGAAAGATTCTTAAGAAATAAAAACTGGGAGAATGTCATAACTGTGTCATATGAGTAAAATATGCATTATTTACTCATATGACACAGGGAAAAAAATGAGAAAATGAGTTATTTATGAATAGTAATTATAATGTAATACAATATATATTAATATAATGGTGATTAATATGTGGTAATTAAATTTATATTTTTAAATCTACATTATTTTTATGATTGAAATAGTAATAGTCCAATTATACTCAACTAAATTATTAATTGATGTATTCTCCATTGATTGGGACTTGTTTTTTTGCAAAAGGTTGGACTGGAAAACAAATATGCTTTGCTGGAGATAGTGCTGGGGGAAATATATTGTTAGGAATTTCTTTAAGAATTATTGAGCT
The DNA here is from genome assembly GCA_026290005.1 of Latrodectus geometricus. NCBI lineage: Eukaryota > Metazoa > Arthropoda > Arachnida > Araneae > Theridiidae > Latrodectus > Latrodectus geometricus. The sequence goes on along the minus strand of JAPDSC010013854.1, from coordinate 441,857 downwards.
TGGCATACGCAAACCTGATGCTATATTTTGTGCATATTCTCCTTTGATTTTGGATATGGTACCTTCTCCTTCCAGATTATTATGTTGGATTGATCCCCTTTTACCTTTAGGATTCATGCTTAGTTGCTTGGATGGTAATGTATTTGATGTTTGTATTTTAGTATTTTTATACAGCAACATTTCTATTAATTACTTTTAGAAAAGTTTATATTTTAATAATGGTTACTCTCTTCTGTATATGATAACTGTTAGTTTATATTTAAACCTTTAAATATGGGCTCTACCCATAGATAATAATTATATATATATCCTAGTTTTCTTCATTATCTGGGGTTGTATTATAATAAAACTAAAATTGTTTGACATATGCCAACCTGACTTTAAAATATTTATAAACTGTAATTTTTTTTATCGTTGTCTTAAATTAACAAAGTTTATTTACTTATAACCAGAAATGCAAAATTTAAAAATTTATGTGTTCAGTGTTTGTTGTGAGTGTTAATATATCATTTTTGGATTGCATTTCAAATGTAACATAATGTGATGTCAAGTCAATCCAAAATCTTAATTGTTATTATCAGTAAGTATTGCATAGGTGATTTAATATGATCTTATAGACCTGTGTAACATTCTAGAAATTATGCTTTGTTGTTTGTCATTAGTCATCAGCAACAATTTCTTAATACTGTTTTCCTTACAGATAAGTGTACTGTGGATTATAATGTGTGTTTTAGCAACTGTGTTAAGTATCCTTCTTGAACAGTATTATCAAGTATTTCAAAACTTGTAAAAAAAGTAAAGATAATAATTAATTCTGAGTTCAAATTGGAAAATTATGTATTCTTACCAAGAAACTTAAAAAAGCAGGCATTTCTCTAATTTATTTTTGAAATAAACTTAAGTAAAAGTAATGATTGAATTTAATGATTTCGTTTTCTTAAAATTTAAATTATTTTAACACTGACAGGAAATGTCAGTAGTGCATTATTATTGCAAAATTTTCATTTTTGAACTTAATTGGTTTTTCTGCAAATGTAGGTGTGTCAGTTATAAGCATTTGAGTAACAGAAAAATAAATGCTGTTTCACTTTAAAGATAACTTTAACTTTTATGTAATTGTTTATTAATGTGCATATTCTGTTTGAATATTTCAACAAAAATTTGATCTGTAATTTTTTAAATTTTTTAGTCAATTGTATATTAATGAACATAATCAAATATTATGAATACTGAATCCTATGATTAGTTCTGATAATGTTTTTTTTTTTTTTTTTTTTTTTTAAGTGCTTGGAACAGAAATGTCTCTTCAGAAAAAATTAACATTTTTTCTCATTTGTGAAATTTTGATTACCTTATTTTCCTGTATATAGTCCGCAGCGGCGTATTATCCGCACGGCCGTTTTTAAAGTAAAAGGAAAAAAAGCGTCACATAATCTGCAGCGGCGTATAATCAGGGGCAATTTTTTCCCGGCGAATAGTCTAAAATATGTACGGCTGATTATATAGGTGTCACATAAAATAAAAAAATGCACAGTAGGATTAAAAATTTAATAAATTGTATAGAAAAAAAGCATTTATTATGAAAAATATCAGTCTAGATCCAATTTATCGCAAAGTGCGATAAACTTGAGATGAAAGCACGAGGTCGATTAAAAGCGATAATTTTGAGAAGAGTCTTGTAAAACTTATCGATAGTTAGCTTCTAATATCTTTTAAAACGATGTTAGACATATTTAAATTAATATATATTTGCTTCGTTAATATTTAAATGAAAGAAATGGATTATTTACAAATGGCGTATTTAATACAATTTTTTTTTATACCCCGCGTGTTTTGTTTTTCACTTTACATTAACACATTTGACGCCATTGTTTTTATTTGCTTTCGCTATAGCTTTTAAATTAAAATCTGCTGTGTTACTTAAAAATTTTCGCTTCCATATGACGATATACGAATTTGAATATTTTAAAAACGAAACAGCTCACATGAAGGCAAATTGCACAATGCCGTTAGCGAATTTACAACTGTAATATCTTTAGGAGGAACCGAATTCGTTTTTGAATGTAATTGCATAAAGCCGATTATAGTTTAAATAACTCTGTTATTACCTATTATTACCTAAATAAACTACTAATATACCTAAATACTATTATACCTAAATAAACTATTACCTATTATTACCTAAATAAATAATAGGTGTGTCCTGGTACCACCTATTATTTATTTTATGAAACATAAAGAGTATTTCTTTCAAAACCTTCTTGTAAGCTTTTCTGATGGAGAATGTGTTTTATCAGATAATCCACGGCGGCGTATAATACGCACAATGAAACTCGGAACTCTTTTAACACATAATCCGCGGATTATATACAGGAAAATACGTTACTTACAAATTATTTTATTTTCTAATTATGCAATATATTAAAAAGTTTTGAGATGTTTCGTGTTGATGTTTATAGCTTATGCTGGTTCTTCGAAGACTGTTGAAGGTGAATATGATGATGAATCTAATCAGCAAAATGAAAAGCGTCTGAGAAAAATGTCTTCGATTACTCAAGTATTTGATTCTAGCATGAATTTCATTAAAAACTCTGAGTGGGTTGAAGTTGAAGCTAATGAACCTCTTGTTAATGATGTTGCTATTTGTGATTCAGATAAGAATTCTGAGTCTATAAGTGAAGAAGATTACATTCTTAATTTTATTGAAGAGTGTGATGAATTCAAAAGTACAGATTCAAAAGAAATTAAAGATCATAAGGAATATGCACTCTTTACTATACCACATGATATAATTTTTGATTTGAAATCAAAATATCAATCAGTGGTTGCAGCAAGTGTTAATCAAATCTCTCAAATTTTAATGGCTAGTCCTATTTACCAAAAAATAGTTGGACCTTTTGAACCATATAAAAGTTTTTTTGAAGAAAGAAAAAAACTTACGTCACTTCCATTGAAGTTATCAATAGATGATAAAATGAAAAATCTGAAATTGGTTCCCAGAAATCCATTCATGTCTCCACTTCTTGCATCAAATGAGTCACTGAAAGCTATGCCACCTATTTATTTTGTAGTAAGTACTTTTTAATTTTATTACTTCTAAAACATTTGTTCACTACAGGAACTGACTTAAATATTTTGATATAATCAATTAAAATATATTAAAACTCCTTAACTGTGCATATGTATTAGCAGTATAATAAATAAGTAAGCTTCTTAAATATTTTTAAAACTTCAATTTTTAAATCATAAATTAGATTGCACCATTATATTTTTATAAAACTTCTTAAAAATTATACTTAAGTTTCAATAACGCCATTCTGAATTCTATAATTCTGATGGCTGATTAGTTTACGCTAAATTGAATAATGTTTTATGCTATTCTTTATAAATAATAGTTTAAAACATTACAGTTAAATAGATTTGTCAGCTGCCATGAGGGTCAAAGTTATTTAGTAAATATTCGGCCTTGGAAGCAATAAATGTGAAAAGAACTGGCACCTATACAAGAGATTTCGGACATTCCTAAGCTCCAAATGCTATCAAGAATCAACAGTAAGGATTGCAGCTACATCCATACCAAATGTGTCACTGTCATATATTAAGAGTTTTGCAAATTAGCGTGAATCCAGTAGAATCAAGGCGTAGTATTAATGGTGACATTAGGTTCAGTATCAATTAAAGTTTATACAATCTTGTAATTAACTCGTTTAACATAAATGGTGTCATCTGAATTTGTGTTGATCTTGAGCAAGCTGGATAGTTTGTAACTATGAAAATCATTAATCTGACTCATTGCTTAATTTCAGTTGTTTATATTTGCCATAGGAATCTCTTATTTTAAAACTTAAACTTCTACAAGAGTGAAAAGTCCTAAAAAAAGTCAGCAAAAAATGGATTATATTAATTATTTCTAGAAAAGTTGTAAACAAGAAAATATTCCAAATTTTTCTCATGCAATTTTGTTGCCAGACAGCCTACCAGGCTCGGGACCCAAGTTTTACAATGCCTGTATCTGTTTTCTTGACTGAGGGCTCTGGGGTAGGAATTATATCTCGGTTAGGTGATTAGCCTAACGCAAAGCCCCCATTGTTTAATTCCCAAGCATACTTGGTACTCAGTTTTATCGAGCCACTTAAGTGAGGAAAGCCTGAGGATAGAACCTCGGACCTTTGTGTTGGGCGTGCGAAACGCTACCTAAGAACACTTTTACATATCTTATTTAAAAAAAAATTATTTCTTGAATTTAAAAAGCAACCATTATAATTTGTAAATTTTTACAAGAACATGGCAAATTTTTCTAATACATCATTAATTAATATTTCTGTGTATGAAATGAAAGTTTAAAATTTTTTCCTATTAAAGAGAATTAAAGGGAAAACAGTACTTATTTTAATGAATGTTTGTAGTTTATATTAAATAAATGTTGTTTTTTAAAAACAAATGATTTTGTTTTTCTATGTTTTAGTCTCTTTATTTTGATCCTTGCCTGGATGATACAGTGTCATTTGCCAAAAGATTAAAATCTTTAGGTAGACCAGTTGAATTAGATGTCTTAGATGGTTTGCCACATGGGTTTTTAAATTTTCTTCCCTTCAGTCAAGAAGCTCATAATGGATCTAATTTATGTGTCCGTCGGCTAAAAGAGGCCTTAAAAGTTTCATAAGATTTTAAAATTATATTCTAAATTATTTGTTATGTTTTATATGATATAAAGTATTATAAGATGTATTTATCAAAAAATTAGTATGCTTTTATTCTCTGTTGTATATTTATTATTATTTTAAGAAAATATTTGCTATATAAAATGTTTGGATATTTATTTTATGTAATTGCTTTATACTATTTAAAAATATAACTTAAAGTGCTGTAATGTTATTTTGCTTAATGAGTGTCTTAATAGTGAAACTAAAGAAGAAAATGTTTTATATTTTAATGACATTTATCTGTAGCATAATCACATGGAATGAAGCAAAAAAAAAAAAAAAAAAAAAAAAACAATATAAAAAATAAAAAATTTTGCTATCTTTGTTGTTGAAATTGAGTACCTCAGTTTTCTATGTGATTACCATGAAAAAACGCAATGAAGTGCAAACTAATCTTTGTATTTAACATGGAATTTGTCATTCAAATGCTGAATTTAACTTTGTTATGTCAAGTTTTCAAACTCTCCAAATAAATAAATTTTATTGAAATTCACAACTTATTGCTGTACATGAAATTTCATATATTCTATAAGTAACAACTTTATACTATCTAATAAAATTTGTATAAATGGTTTGTTTACTTTACTTATATTGAGAGACACTATAAGTGGTTAACATTAAAATTGTTACATTGATGCTAAATGCTTATTGGGCTTCATAAGTTAACTAGCTATAGACAAATATAGTAATTGTTTTCTATACCATGGAATGGCTATACAGAATGCAGTGAAATTTATATCAGGAGATGTCGATCTTTACCTAACACAAAACAAAAGCTGTTTCTCTTCGAAGCTTTGATTATTGTTATTAATTTAAACAGCAACTTTTGCTAATTTCGAATCTCTGTAAAATTGTTTATGCTTTGATATAATAAAGTAAAGTGATGTAATATTCCTTTCAAAACTCTTTAAAAATGGAAAAGTGGGACTCTTCCGTAATGTAAAATTGTCGTCTATGCATAACCACTGAGACAAGTGAAAAAGAACATCGGGTCCCTCTTATAGTATAAGTAAAAATTGTTTAACATTCTTTACATATTTTACAGACAGCTATTCAAAATTTAAGAAATTGTACAAAATTGGCATAAAATTTACAGGATTCATAAAAGCTAAAAAGAAGCACTCCATGCTTCAAAACAGAAAGCGTTAAATACGCGCTTAATTTTGATATTTTTCATTTTCATAGTGTATCTCATTTCATGTTACAATTCTTTAATAGATTCCTATTGATTCAAATTTTATATATATAAGCAAAAATTTTACTTATGCAACTTGTAACCATAGCTTTGAACCTTCTACTCCGAAAAGCAAGTCTTAAAAATAATTGTTAAAAAGTAGTGACATTTTCTAAGTCATAGACGAAAATGGATTAAAGCTTAAGGCAAAGCTTTCTGGCAGTCAAAGCATACCAGTTTTATCGGTTTGAAATTCATTTAGACTTTTTTTTCATCAATACTTGCAATTCACACACAATTCTATTTTCTCGTTTTGTAAAGTGTTCTTGTCAAAGAAATTTAAATGTCTCTCAAATTTTTTGACAATTTTTATAAAAGTACATTGCTTCTCTATAAGGCGTGTACTTAAAGAATGGAGTCATGATCACACACATGAAACTCGGCATGTGCACAGTATGGGTCTAAATGAACAAATGATTAGAAATTTATATAAAAAAGAAATGTATGTTTATTGATTTTTAGCAGCAAATAAAGTATTAATTTCAGTAGATTGTAAAACCAACCCTGGCATATACATGAGCTTATACAGGAATGATGTTTTGTTAAGTTATTAGTGCCTCTTTTTTGTAAGTGTTGCCATAAATATGGCAACTAATCTACTGATTCAATTATGTTCTGAGATTGTTGAAATTATTTTCCAAGCATAGTCTATTGGAGTAAGATTAGTTGACCTAATCGGATATAGAGGATATTATATTCTTGTAAGCGTTATGGAGTATATGAAAGTATGTATCTTGCTGAAAAATGGCATCTTAGCGTTTCTCAACCAGTGGTATACGTATCATAGGTGGTGCGTGAAAAATAACGGCAAACATAAAAATATTTAAATCAACAATATCATAGAAATGTTTTTTCCTATAATTCATAAAAATTGTTTTAATTAATATTATGCAATAAAAAGGTTCTTTTTTTTTAATATGTACAATCGATGATCAAAAATCCAACAATGAATATAAGTCTTGGAATTCTCTTTTAAATTTTGCCAGTAATCAAATCAGTTACTGGTATGCATTTAATCGGTAATTTGAGATGTCGCTGCCACTGTGGGGATGGTAGCGGATTATTTATTATTGAACTGTTTTTCTTTTTTTTTTTTTATTAAAATTCAATGACCCTCGTATTGATTATTTTTAATATCAGTATTTTTAATAAGCCATGGATCACAGTGGTTAAGAACCAGTACCTGTCAAAATCACTTGCAAAACAAAAACACTGATGTATTGCCAAGTTCTTCGAATAACAGGTCTGAAAATTTGATATGAATTGTCGAAATCGTGCAATCTTCAATTCTACAAAAAGAGGCTAAGAAAATATTAAATCTTTAGTATCTTATTTGCCTTGAGAATTTCCCTTGCTGCTTATTTTTTTATTATTTAATCTTATTTTTATTATCCGTTTGTAAATAATATACTTTGTTTTTAAAGAGTTGCTCAAAATTATTTCACTTTATTAAACGCAATGTTTTTTTAATAATTAAAAGGGTATTCGACATTTTATCCCTATGTTTATAAAAACTAACTGATATGTTACTAAATATTACGTTTAAACTACTAAATACTGTGTATTATCAGATTGTCATATCCTCTATAATTATCAATAATTATTATTGCATTTTGCTGATGGATATTCACATTTTTTTCCAACTATAATTGTTTATTGCATGATATCTTTATTTTGCTATAACCTTATGCGGTGTTTATTTTATGGTGCGAAATAAAATAGTTAATACAAACTATGTAATTATTGAAAATGAGCTTATATAAAAATGATTTCAATGATCTATCGAAAAATTAAAATTATGATATTTTTATTCTGTTCTGTTTCAGATAATAGTTAACAAAGAAAAAATCAGTTTTAAATTGTTGTTACTTATGACACTTGGTGAAGCCATGCCCGCCTGTCAGGTACTGTAGTCAGAAAGAGCGTCCTCCATTTTTAAACAGAGCACCCCTCTACAAGGGTGGAAGAACGACTATCTCGTAGATGGCCGCACCATCTGGGTCTTCCAATTTAGAGATAGGAAGCCAGTGAAGTCTCAAGGCTTGGCTCCTAAAAGCCCCAGAGGTATTAATTTGGAATAGCAACATTCAGTACATTGCGACCAAGAAATGTTTTAAGAGCCTCAATCACCATAAGTAAACATGATGGATCTTCAGGATTTGAACTCTCTACATTCCAGTAACGAGAACGACCTCCAGACCATAGCGGCCTGGTTGGCTACTTAAAAGAAGGAACTTTACTTTTTAAATGTGTTATAGTACTTTCTTAAAACCTACTGAAATATATATTTAACAATTACGGCTTTAATAAATAAATACTTAACAAATTAATACATCAGAAAATTCATTATTACATAAATTATTCATAAATATAACAAAACTACATATTATTAAATGTCTTACAAACTTCTTGGAAGCATATATAAAATGTCAGATGCCTTAAATGGTGGCTATTTTATGAGATTGACATCATTTTTCACTAAGTAACAGAGATAACACTGTTAAAGCAAAAAAAAAAAAAAAAAAAAAAAGCAGGTAATAGTTTAGAATGGGAACATGGAGGACATTGCAACCATGTGGTATAAATTACCATGATGTACAACAAAGTGTTATGGGAGCTAAAAAAAAAGCAAGTTAAAAAAAGGAAAATGCTGTATTGGAGTAAAACTAGCTGCAAGATATCCATGTATCCAAGAGTCATAATTTTACATAGAAGTCATTTAAAAGTGATCGTCTGACACTCCTAAAGAAAATCAACGTACTATATTACATCAGATCACTGATTTCTTTGTCTCCATAAAAGTATGTAGTGATCATAAGGATTGAAATAAAAGTGCGTTTCATTGCTGAAAATTATATTCCTGTAATTACAAACTATCCAGCTTGCTCAAGATCAACGCAAATTCAGATGACATCGTTTATGTTAAATGAGTTAATTACGAGATTGTATAAACTTTAATTGATACTGAACCTAATGTCACCATTAATACTACTACTTGATTCTACTGAATTCACGCCAATTTGCAAAAACCTTAATAGATGACAGTGACACTTTTGGTATGGATGTTGCTGCAATCCTTATTGTTGATTCTTGCTAGTATTTGGAGCTAGGGAATGTACGAAACCTGTTGGATGGCTAGCTGTATCTTTTCATATTTACTTCTTCCAAGGCCGAATATTTACTAAATATCTTTGACCATCACGCCAGCTGACAAATCTATTCAACTGACCCGCTTTTTTGAGGCTTAACTTTATACTGTCATTTGGTACTACTTAAATACCTCTTTCCTCAAGATCCTGCATATTTAAAATGTTTGTCCAATTTTATTTGAGTACTTACTGAATTCATCTGATTTTAATTGAATCTGATTGATTGAATTCGCTTACTGTTTTTATGTGCTGCATCTAGGTAGTTTGAATGCCTTTTCTGCTGAAATGTAAATCATTTACATAACTCGTCGAATTACAGAGAACCAAGTTATCTGACTGACTCTGTGCCAATTTTTCTTATGTGTTTATAATTTTTTGTAATTGAAGATATGATTAAATTAAAAACGAGAAATTTATGTATTTTTTCTGGTATTGAGGCCCTTAGAGACAAACTCATTACTTTAGCCTCTGCTTAAAGTAAACAGGAGCTGTGCTGTAGTTTTCAGCACATCAATAGGCTTTATGGATCAAGAAATCTGCACATCTACTGGATGACTCGTTAAGGGTGAAGGACATCTCCAGAATGTAATGTGAGCGCGTTAGACCTGGCTAGCATTGGTGCAGCTGGTCTGTATCTCCTTGTTCGACTCGGTAGTGTATGATGCGGTTAGGTCCCGAAATTTTATAATTTATAATGAACGATAAGAATTATACTTTTCTCAGATGAAAGCAGCAAATAATTGATTTGAAAGTTAGATATTTTTTATAATGGAAAAAGATATTACATTTTTTTAAAATTAGTGTCATCTTTTCTAATTCATAAATGCATTTTTGGAATAGTTGGGAGAGTGAGAGTCATTCAGAAAATGCGCTTGGGTGACTTGCTGATTGAAGTAAAAACTGACACCCGAGCAGCACTTCTTGCAAATGATGGCAAACTTTGAAGTGAAAGTCATGCCTGATGATAATCTCAATTTTTATCAAAGTGTAATCTCTGCCGGAGAAATTTGTTGAATACGTCGATGGAAGAAATTATGGAAAATCTTAAAAATCAAAATGTCTTAAGGGAGACTAATTACAGACAGATGAAATGAAAAATTTACTATTGATACTAAATATTTTATTCAGACTTCTGTATCTCCAAATCTTCCAGACTATATTGAGGTAGTTTATTTAATTTTACTTGTCCGGCATTATATCCCAAATCCCTTGCGATGCTTCCAGTGCCAACATTTTGGATATTCAAAGAATGCTTTCGCAGGCAAACTGACTTGCGCTCATTGCACAGCAATTGGCCTCGTAAATTTAAACTGTACAGCGAAAGAGTCGTGCGTTAACTATAAATGGGAGAACCCCTCCTACTCTCGAAGTTGTCCTCAATGGGTGCTGGAAAAGATTACCAAAAATGTTTCTGTCCTAAATTTTAAATTTAACTGTAAGAAATAATCTTCACAGCTGTGATCATTTCCCTCTCGTTATCTTTCAAATTAGAGGTAGTAATGTACGATAACGTCTACACTTACTAACGAGTACAGTCGGGCAGATTGAATGTTATTCGCACAATTGGCAGTGGTCACTAATGAAATTATTACTTAAAATGGATTCTGAAATATTACAAACACCCACACATTAAATATGCCGTGATTTCAATGTCCTCCATGTGAAATGATATTTTCAGGGGCGCCAGGCCAACTCTGGATGTCTTCTTCTTCGTCTTTTCTTCTAAACAATGAAGACCCAACCACTGTCGGGGCAAAGATGGCACGCCCACTGGGATCCCCACTATATAAGGTGCCATCACTTCCTCCCTTTGTATTGTTGATAGGTGACAATAATAGGAGCCAGTCATTATACAACAAAAAATTTCCAAACCTACTTATATTTAATATATTTCGACATATTTTCAAGACTGAAAAAAAGTATTTGTAGTAAATACATTTTTACTTTTATTCTGTTTGAAATATTTTGCATGTAATAAGAAGAATGTAATGCAACATATGAATCGAGCCAACTCTACAAAACAAGCATGCAATAATTCAAGCAAAAATATTTTATCTGGAAAAATACCGAAAATGCTCCAAATCTATGCTTATTGATCCATGACAATGTAAAGAATGGGAATGTGTGCTTATCAATGAGAGGAAAAAGACGTTATATATTTCTTTTATCACTTCGAAGAAAGAAAAAAATGTTAAGAAGGATATGAGTATATTACGTTTATCATTGCATGTATTAGAAAGAATTAATTTTAAAAATATATGTGATTGTACGTATACTCAATATATTAAATCATATCCTTCTTGAAAGCATATGTTCCATTATAAACAGTATTTAACTCCCGCAAACACACTTAAAACATTCAACCTTTTATGCAATCACCAGTATATTACTGCAAATTGCGTAACGTGCATTTTAACGTTATTAACACGAAAATGCATAAGTGAAAGTTTTTAAAGTATTATATACATGATAACTTGAAAACATATTGAAATCAAAAAGGCTGGAGATATGATTAATTTAAAAAGTCGGTATGGAAATTCGGATTGATTCAGAAATTTGCTGGGTTCAATTTTTAATTTTACTTTTAGACGTCCTTGAATGAATGCAATTAATTTTTGGCTAATGAACTTGATTCATTTTAATTTTTTATTTAATTGAAAATGTTGGAATGAAATTCGTATGAGGTAAAGAAAAATAAATGATCTAATTTAATTAAATATCTAGATTCTACAACATTTTTGATAAATTGATAGTTAAATTTATTATATAGATATTAAACTTATAACAAATATAATTCAGATTTCTCAAATTTTGTCATATTGATTCTTTCGGATTAATAACATAAAAGTATAAAAACTATGGTGATGTTTACTAACATTAAACGATCTTTATTGTATTAGAACTTAATACTTTGTTAAGAAACAAAATAAAGTTTCCATAAACACTAAATGAAATGCAAGTAAATTTAAAATCAAACACACAGTTGAAAATTTTTATTTATTTGATGGAGTACATTTATTTTAATCAAATAAGTAATATAATCGAACATTTATTTAAAAAATGCTTGAAAAATATCAGTTATTTCAGATATATATCCCCTTGGAATATATCTAAAATAACTGATCTTTCACTCTGTTTTTATTTATTTGTAACAGAACAATTGAGAGCATTCAAAAACTTATTTTGAGAATTTATGAGAAACTGGAGACATGTAATAAGTATAAAAAAGAGAGCACAAATCTCGTGGTTAATTTTATAATTAAATCTAATATTTAGACACAGTTACAAAAACATACAAATACTAAGACTAAAACATTGAAATTATAATAAAAATAATGCAAAAAAACATCTCTTGGACACACGTCAGTTCTCTTCAAAATCCCACTTTACTCCTCTGTATTTCTAATATTTGCGGATAGGGGCGCTGTTTCCATATCCGTTACAGACATAAAAATTTTCAACAGACTAATATACAAACATCATGACATATAGTACCTTTTATTTATAATATTAGGCATCGTAAATCGATTTAAAAATTAGTTTCTTTCATTAAAAGCAATAAATCAATAGTTATCAATAATATATTATAGTCTGCTATCTGGGAATCTGTAAACAATAAAGATATTAGGATTCCAAATCCGTATTTAAATTAATGGCATAATATTAATTCAGTATATACAGATTATAATAATACTCAAATTAAAAACTAGTACCATATTCTTTCCTTATATACATTTAACCTTTCATGTTTGATGTCATGACAGAACATTAGAAATTATTGATGTATTAACAGCGATATTTTCTAAATGCTCTCCTGCTCATGCAAATGAGTATCTGAAACATTTTTAAAATTCAAGTAAAAAGTTTTAAGCTGTTAAACCCATTTTAATCTAAGCAGTATTTATACAATTAATTTTTTCAATTTCTTAGAAATTTCCAAAATAAATATTGACAGTACATTTCAATTTTGATGTACAACAGTGTTTATTAATACATTTGTTAAGTGCGTTTATTAATATAGATAGCCTGTACCCCTAATTCTATCAATCTCGAGGTTTAGGTGCTAATATTTTTATATTTTTAAAGTATCGCTGAAAGTATTTTTTGGACAAAATTATTTGAATACAATTTTTTTTTATGAATCTCTTAAATTATGAATGTGTGCCTCTGAACACAAATACCATGGGTACCCGTTTATAGGGTAGGCAACGGTTTATACAAGGAAAGGACAAAGACAGGATAAAGAGAGAGAGAGAGAAAGTACATCCATGCCCGAACCAGGATTCGAACACAGACCTACCTAACCTCTGTCAGACATGCTAAGCACTAGACAGAGTAGGCGGCTGAGTTGAAGAAATTATCGGTGTTATAAAGTACAACAGTAGAAAAGCTGGTTTGAGCCGATCTAATCCAATGACTTTGTGTTCATCTTTAATGAGCTAAGTAAAGTGCTTGGAAGTGCGTTCCAACACCTTGAATGGGCCATTGTAAAGCTTTCTTTACACCATCATGTCATACAAAAACATGAGAGCATGTCTCAAGTGCTGGATGGACAAACTCTGAAGGCTGAACATGAACATATGTTGGGGACGAGAGATTGGATAACACACCGAAATTGCTGTAGAAACTCAGTTGTCTCAATATTTGGAACTTTAGAAGATGGAAAAATTTCTGCAGGAAACCGTAGGGCAGTACCATACATCAAATCAGAAATACTGGAGATCAGCCTTGAATAGCTGACAGTAGACCGAGGGGGGGATGGCAGGGTTTCGGGGTTAGGTGGCCAGAGCGGACGTGGTCAGAACGGACAGTGGTTACAGCAGACACGTGAGGGGAGCTGGGTGGACAGAGCGGACATTCTTGCCCCTGTTGTGTTATTTCCCTAATCTGTCAAATGTGATATATTGTGTAGTTTCGAGCTTTGCACCTGCTGTAGAGATAAGCCATCACCCTCTATAGCTAAGAAAGCCTGAACACTCTCTTGTGACGTCATCAACCGATGGCTGCAATCAACCGCCTTCGTTCACGATTAAAATATTCCGAAGGAACTGTTTTTATGTTTAAAAAGTCCCTCGCAATCAATTACTATAATATTTTTAAATTAATATTGATATTGTTTCCACGAAGAATATTAAAAAATTAACAGTAACTATATGTAAAAACTTATTCAAGTATAACTTTGAATGAAAATTTTCTGTAAAATCTAGTCAATGAAATTTTATTCAATATTGGATATTAAATTTTACTTGGTGTACTTTCAATGGAAATACATATCTGTGGTGATTATTAATGTGTTAAATCTAATAATAGAATTATTTTTATGAAAAGTATATGTATATATAATTAATCATTCCTGTGCATTTTTTTAAAAATTCAAGCAAAACATTTTGGGTGTTATAGTTTATTCTAAAATAATAATTAGCAACATAATCTATTATGAATTGAAAATATTTCATTAAAATTTATTAAATGCAATATACATGATTAATTTATTAGCAAAATATATTCTCTGCGTATGATAGATTTTAAATATTTAATGCAATTAATGGGTGATATTTTTGTGTGGTTGAAGAGGAAAAGATAATCAGAAAAATAAAAAAATAATTTATTAGAATCATACTTTCTTTATATTTCTTCTAAACTTAATGCAGTTTGAAAAAGAAATACTAACATAAACATTTTCTTTAAAAAATAATGCAAGTTTGGCAATTTGAAATCTTATACATCATACAATGACTAAAATTAATAAATTATATATATATATATTTCCCTACATAATTTTGCATATTACAACACAAATAAATTATTTACATACATTAGAACAAAGTTAAACTATATACATAATTACTACATTTTTATTCAATTTATTTTGATGCATTCATAATAATGGATAAAAATAACTATTTGAATATACTGAAATTTATTTTCAAAATTATTTTAGTTTTAAAAGGAAATAAAGATATTGGATACAGTTTCTATTTTAAATTGCATTAAAAAGTAATTTTTTTAAGAATTATGAAATGTTTGAAGTTTTCTTTTTTTAGATAGAGCATTAATCACTAAGAGTCATTGATTTTTGTGCAATAATTTTTAAGGAATATATTTATGCATGATTTGACAATGAACAATTTTATTTCTTCAGCAGCATGTTCATTTTCACATTTTTCAAAAGGAAAGTAAATTTCAGATTCATTTAGAATCCTTCTAATTATTAAAAATGCACATGCTCTATGATTTGAACATTTAAGGAATTCCTTTTCATATTCAATAGATAACAGTTTACTTATAACTAAATAGCAATAAATTATTATAGTTACAACATGAACAGAAGGGTATTTTAATCCACCTCTGTCCATATTTTTTATAAGAATAGAAGAATTTGATGAAAGAATTGAAAACATCCTTAAGGAATTCGAAATATCAAACAATTTAGAAAAATGTCTGAAATCTTTAAGTTTTGTAACTAGGTTGAACTAAATCCAATGGTAAATGATATTTATGCTTTTATAATAAAGGTTAATTAGTATTTATTTACTTGTATCTGTTTTATATATTTTACTTTTAGTATTTATTTTTAATTACAGTAATGAAACTAATTAATTTTATGGCAATTGCACCTGTTCTAATATTTATTTGACTATAAAATACAGTGTCCACAAAATCCCTGGAGTTCGTTCATACCCTACATTCTATTGTTACTTACTATTAATTTCTAAATATTTCTCTGAAAGTTTTATTTTTATTACATTTTGCTATGTTTAAAATGCATTTGCACTATTATATCTTAATAATTTAATATAAATAATTAAATTTGATTGGCAAAAATGTATTTATCCTTGTAATTCGATAATCGAGTGCAAAAACAGAAAACTTCGGCGATAAAAACGTTATCCCACGTGAAAGAGATTTGCCACTTAAAATACTATTTTAAACTATATTTGTGATTTTTAAAAGTATTTATTTACTTATTTATCTGCACCCTTTATCTGTTCCATGATGGGGAAAAAATGTGTCCGCTCTGACCACGTCATTTATGGTCCATTTATGGTTCTGGTGATATTTAAGTGTTTGTTTCGGTGGACGGCGGAAATGTTCAACCAGACCATTGCTATCAGGATGGTATGGTGATGCTCTGCTTTGTTTTATTTCTAAAAAAGATATTATAGACGAAAACAACTGTGGTCGGAACTGGGATTCTTGATCAGTTGTAATGACCTAGAAGAGTCTAGAAGGGTACGAGCCACTATTTCTGCAGAAGTGTCTTTAATTGTAATGGCTTCAGGCCATCGTGTGAAACGATCAATGCACATGAGAAGGTATGAGAAACCTTCTGAAAATAAAAGTGGTCCTACTAGATCTATATGGATGTAGTCGAAGCCATGTGATGGTGGAACGAACTGCTGAAGTTGACTATGCTAATGCCTTGAAATCTTAGATTTTTGACAGTGAAAACACGTATGAGTCCACTTAGTCACATCTTTTCCAATGGAAGGCCATACGTAACGGCCTAGTATTAACTTTTTGGTGGCTAGAGCTTTAGGGTGTGACAATCCAGTATGTTTATGTCAAAGTAATGTAGGATGTCAAAGATTTTACAACGAAAGGTTACAGAAATATAGAGCCGCACTTCGTCACTACTTGTATCACAGATAACTTCGGTCGTAGGTTGAAGTTTCAAGGGTTGCAGCTTTAAGGAAGACTGGGAATCTGACAACAGTCGCTTCAATTCGTCATCTTTATTTTGAGCTCGAGAAATGACTGAGAAATCGATAGCAGACTGAGAATCTATGCTGTCTGTTCGAGATAAAGCATCAGACACTATATTATCAGCTTCAGAAATATGTTTGATATCCGTGCTGAACTGAGAAACGAAGTCGAGTTAGAAAGTTGTCTGGGAGAAATAGATTCTGAATTTTTTGTGAAAGTATGAGTGAAAGGCTTGTGAACAGTAAAAATTTTAAATTTTTGTACTTCAAGATTATATCTGAAATATTTTACAGCCGAATATACTGCTAATAATTCTCTGACGTAAATACTTATTTTTTTTCAGCGGGGTTTAATTCACGAGAGAAAAATGCTAGTGGCCATTTTTAGTTTCAGCATGCATAACAGCTCCGATGCCAAAGTAGGTGTCAACCACTAAAGAAAGTTCTTGACAGGGAGCATAAAAAGCTAAAGATGCACAAGTAGTAAGATCGGTTTTACAATTCTCGAAATAACTAGAGGTAGTATCAGACCAAATTACAGGACGTTTATTATCCTTCTTTGAATCTTTTTGTAATTCGTGAAGTGAAGTTGTGAAATAGCTGCTTTAGGGATAAAACGCTGATAAAAATATAACATTGTCCTAAATCGTCTGAGTTCTACGATAGTTTGTGGTTTGGGAAAATCGGTATTACCTATGACTTTTTCAGGAAGAGCTCTAACACCTTCAGATGTTGTAAGACAACCTAAGAAAGGGATCGATTGTTTATCTAGCAAGCATTGTAAAGGAATTTAATTTTAATCCATGTAGTTTTAAACGTTCAAAAACTTTATGAAGGTGTTGCATGTGTTCTTCGGTGTCTGATGACACAATTAAAATATCATAATATGGTATAATATGGTAACTGAGACCTAACAATACTTGAGGGATGTACCTCTGAAATGTCTGACTTGCATTTCGAAGACCAAAAGGCATTGAGACAAATTCAAATGTCATCAGGATTAACTGGGATCTGATGGTATGCACCAGCTAAGGCCAGAATAGAAAAGATAGATTTTCCATAAAACATTTCGGTATAATCTTGGATATACAGTACAGGATAGCGGTCAGGGATATTTACCGAATTAAGACACCGATGAAAAAACTAGCCCATGGGATTTTAGAGGGTTGAATAATGCTTTGTTATATAAGATATTAACTCTTGCTTCGAAGCTTGAAGGATATTAGAGGAAAGGCGGCGGGGTTTCGAGAAAACAGGAGGACTTTTCGTTTCTGTATGATGAAAAACAGTAACAGAAGTCTTGCTATTTACTACTTTAGATAGATTTGTAAGATCAGGGTACTAAGAAATAATTTTGTCAAATTGTGAATTACCAAATAATATGCTTATGTTAGTATTTAAGGGCAATAATTTGGGATCCTTCCACGACAAGACAATTTAGTCGCAGCATCAATAAGACATTTATTTTTTACACCTACAAGAAGATTAAAAGGTTCTAAAAAATCACTTCCAATAATAGGTTGGTTGACAATCGTGATCACAAAAGACCATGTAAATGTGCATCGTAAGTATAAATTTAGGGTGATTAATTTAGTACCGAAAATTGGTATTTTTGTTCCATTGGCAGCAAAAAGAACCAAGTCATCAGAAGATTTAGTTTGTTTAGAATAAGAATTCGATAGTATGGAAATATCCGCACCGGTGTTGATAAGGAAGGTTAAATTTGTTTTCGGATCGGCCAGTAAGATATGGCTGATGCGGAGGTCGCTATCATAGCCGTAAGGCGATCGCATATCTAGTTTTCCGAA
Source organism: Latrodectus geometricus (assembly GCA_026290005.1). Lineage (NCBI taxonomy): Eukaryota > Metazoa > Arthropoda > Arachnida > Araneae > Theridiidae > Latrodectus > Latrodectus geometricus. The sequence goes on along the minus strand of JAPDSC010013854.1, from coordinate 423,257 downwards.
TTTTGAAAACTACTCGGAGAATTACATTTGCGAGTGGATGCACCAAAATTAATGTGGTAGAAACATATACCACATTTGCTCTTTATAGGTAAGTCCGCATGGTCGACTACGGGATCTACTTTGCGTGAAATTTTGAGTACGGTGGTTGGTGCGGTGCTGAATAATAGCAGAAAGTTCGCTCACTTGTTTTGTTAACTGAGCTATTTTGAGCTCTAACTGAGAGATTTGTCAAACAGAATCGACACTTGCACATTGATTTCTTCCAGTTGGGATTGCCAAATCAGTGATTTTATCAGCTATGGTAGCTAAACTTGTTAAATTTTTACTTAAAGCTGCCAGAATGCTCTGTATTGTGCTGGGAAATCTAGCAAGCCATAATGATTTTATTAACGATTCTCCAATTACTTCTCCAGTGAGCACCATTGGTGAGCCCACGCATACGTGTTAGTAGTTGGGATGGGTATTGATCACCAAGCTTTAATTCCTGCAGTAAGGTACGAAATTTTGGAAGCCTCGCTTTCAGAGTGTAATTTGATTAAACGATTTTTGAGGGCATCATATTGTCCAGATTCTGGAGGATTCAAAACCAAATCACTCACCGAATTCAGAATTTCTGATTCTACCACAGATTAAATTTGGTCGAACCTGCTGCGATACCGGCTAAGGCAAATTGTGCTTCAATTTGTTAATGTGGGATTCCAATTTCATAATGTGGGATTCGACTTCCAGAAAGGGGGTGGTTTTACTTCAACACGTGAAATTCGTATACTATTTTGGTCGTCAGATTGGGACATATTTGAATTAAAAGTAATATATATATAAATATTAGAAAATATGATATATGGCGAAAAATATTATGTAGGGATAAATTTTATGTATATAAATCACAAAATATATATATAATAAAATGAAGAAAATAAATACATAGATCAATAATAAAGTAACGAAAAACTTCTATGTTTGTAAAAGACTAATTAACGTTGACATACTTATGATAGAGATAGGGAAAGTAAGAAAAATTATATAAGAGAGATGGCTTATCTCATTTTAAGTATGCGCGAAGAGAAAAGTGAAAATAATAATACAAAGTATTCCTCAGTTCAGCAACCGGATAGTCCACGTTCAGAATCGTCACATTTGTAATCGTGATTCACAGAGCTTTGAATACGAAGCACATGGTCGTACAAAATAATTCCTTCCAGGTACAAAAAAAATTTTCAATAATAAATATCAGTAGATACTAGTAAAGAACACGTTGGTTGAACAAAAAACACACACAAAAAAAAAAACATCTAGACACTCTACAGATGGTCTGATTAACTACGATTGCAATTCAAAGTTTTGACTGTCATCAGCGGCAGCGTGTTTTACACGAGGTCACCAATAATAGTTACCGTATATTAGAATTAATATTTAAAATGTTACTATATATTTAGATCACTGATTGATAAGGCACATCATTTAATTGAGGATACATAATTATACAGATAATGTTAGCAAGATTAGATAAGTGTGCAACCGGCCAATAGCTGAGTTAGCGTTCCTGGCTGTTGGTCCCGGGCTCGAATCCCAGTTTGGACATGAACGTTTCCTCTCTCTCTCTCTGTCTATCTTTGTCCTTTCTTCTTCTGAGATGATGGATGAATGTGGCCCACCATATAAACGGGTATGTGGTGTAGTGATGCTACTCGTATCTCAGTGAATTGGTTCCCAGATGCCCATCGGGTAACGCTGAAATGAGTTGCAGTTTCCAGCCTTGTAGTGGGAGACGTTTTCAGTCACCCAGTATGCCTCACCATTAGAAGAAAAATTAATGTGCAACGTTCTAGATTAGTGGGAGTCCATTGATTCTTTTCTACCAGTCCTCAACTAGTTTGGGTGAAAGTTCGAATCAGCGAGCATGTGCTGCCATCTATGGATAGTAATGGAAGCTCCCCCCAAATATTAGAAAGTCTCGCTAATATGAATAAGATCCTGGAGTTTGTTTACACAGAGAATTATTTAATTATAAATAGGTACAAATAAATGTTTCAAATAATTATTCTTAGGGAAGCTTCATGATTGCAAATGAACCAAGACAACGCTATTAGTAAGACATTGCAGAAAAAAGGTGAGCATAGGAAACTGTATATTTGACACACAAGCATCAAATGCTACGCAATAATAATATTATCTCCTATATCAACGATTTAGTCAAGTTACAGAGGAAAATTGAGAGATAACCTTTTGTAATAATTACTATATATAAGGTTAAACAACAGAAATTCATATTTGTCACTAATAGTGAATTTCAAGACTCAAATGTACCTATTCTACTTACAGAATAAAAATAATTTAACAAAAAGCAAAAATTCATATTTCCTGGTAGGAATCGATTTCCGGACCTAAAAACAACAATATACTAAGAAATAATAAATAATTTTAAAAAAAAGTGAAAATTTTTTATAGCCAGTAAGAATGTATTTTCTAACTACATATGGACATACACTTTATAGACAAAAAGAATAGTTTCTGAAAAAACTGAAAATTCATATTTGCCAGCGTTTATTTGCAGCATATACATATATTTGAGTGGATTTCCAGACACAAATTCAACTAAGCTAACTACATAGAGGTAAAAGTAATTTAACAAACAGCGAAAAGTAATTTACGTCAGGAAGAGTGGATTCCCAGACCCAAATTCGTCATTGTAAATAATTTGACAAAAGTCAATTCATTGAATGTTTCCACTGAATGTAGGGGCCTAACTTACCGCGGAAAACCCTTCCCTGTCACATGAAATTTCTAAAATGAAAATTTTCACCAACATAGAAACGAGTAATAAAGGGAATTGAAGAATAAAAGGAATTATTGAAAATATATTAAAAACTATAAAATAAGTTTTCTGCATCATTATATCATCCATAAGGATAACAAAATCTTTATTAATAAATAATGCTTTTTAAGAATCGATAAAAAAAACTGGAAATATTTAATTTGGATGTGACTTTTAATTTGGAAGTCTGCTTAGGCCAGCTAGATAGTCTTAAGAAGCTTTATAGCTTCTTATTGTTCAAAGCTTTATAGTTCAAATTGTTCAGAGAACTCACGCATATAGTATTCGTGAGTTCTCTGAACAATTTGAGAATACAGAATGCACAACAAGAACAAATGATGGAATAGATTTAATTATAAAATTTGAAATGATATAAGAAGTATTACATGCTCTCTCTATACTATATGCGTAATTCAACAGTTTAATTAGGAGTGTGTTGATTTAATGAGCCATTATATATGAGATAACTTATGATATTTTTATGCATATATCGTATAAGCATTTATTCTAAACAATATTATAGAATATATTGCTGTAAAACTTAAAACTAATTATTTTACTAGGAAAATGATGCGTGTTAAATAAATATTGAATGTAAAAAATTCTAACACATTTCATATTATCACTAAAAATTTTGTAAACATTGCATTAAATTATGTTTTTAACAAATAATTTCTCAGAATTTAGTAAAATTAATATTTGAACATTCTGAATTGAAAAATTTCACTATTTTCATTTGGAGATTCAAGATTTGTATACGTGAATTGGTGGAAAAATATAAAAAAATATCGCGTTTACAAATCTTAAATATTTCTATGAACTCAAAAATTTGAATTGAGCATTTCATCTACAATTACTTTTAATGACGTGAAAAACTGAAAGTAAAGTATTCAAACACGCACATGGACAAAATTGCTCTTTTAATGTTTGTTACAGTTTTAAGCCTGATTTCACTTCTGTTCATGCATATCAATTTTTCATCTCCTTTTCTTTAGGCCTCTATAAAAAGGGTTTTTTTCTGGGTAATTACTTTTACTGAGAACAGAAGATGATCGATTTAAATGCTTATAGAATCACATACATAAACTGCATACATAAACTGTTGGCCACCCAAATTGTAACACCAAGAAAGACAAGAGATATCACAACAAAATTTATTTCATAGATAACATGTCGACCAAGTATCAAATGATTAAATTTATAAACTTTTATTAAGTGTGGTTCCTACCAAAATCAGTAGCAGAGTGGCCGCCTTTGTTAGAGACACAAAAAGACTTTGGGATGTGTTCTTGGGGTACAGCAGACCAAGCAGCTTCCACACTTTGCGTGTGTGTGGCAGCAGAGGATATAATATAGGTCAATCGTTGAACAATCATGGACCACATGTTTTCTATCGGGGATAGATTCGGAGAGCGAGCAGACCAGGGAAGCAATTTAATCTGACAATTGATGAAAAACCATTGGACAATGCGTGCCAGGTGTTGTCGTGCATTATCCTGTTGAAATATGGCTGTGGGCAAGTCCTGAAGCTAAGGAAGGACAACTGGCTCCAATACCTCGGAGGTGTAGTTCTGGCTGCTTAAAGTACACGGCAATGTGTACTAGAGGAGTTCGAGAGTGATATCCAATACAGCCCCATACCATAATACCCGGTGTAGGACAAATGTGGTGATGCATAACGCAGCTGTTCAGAATCCTCTCTCCATGGTGTCCCCAAACTCGAATGCGACCATCGTGGTGTTGCAGACAGAAGCGTGACTCGTCAGTAAAGACAATTTCCTTCTATTCTGCCGTTTACATCCTTCTTTCATCGCACCATGTGGTTCTGCGTTAAGGGTCGACGAAGCAATGGATGTCTTACGGACAAACTACTCTGCTGTAAACGGTGTCGGATGGTGCGCGCAGACTTTTTGATGCGTTACAGACTGAAAGGGATGTGCTATGGTTCATGATGTGACTGAGCGATCCATCTCTGCCATGCGCACAATTTGCCTGTTCTCAAGTGAAATGAAACACACACACACTTGCCGAATTTGAAATCGTTTGAATATCCAAACCTGAAATAGCGCTTTGAAGTGGCGTCACAGGCGCGCATGATGTTGTGCATCTGCGCTGAAATTCTAATCATTTGCATATCTCACCTCCGCTAATGCATGTTGTAAATTTCATGTTATTTGCATGCTTCCTTCAGGGTGTTGCATTTAACGTGGCCCCAGCAGTGTAATTAAATCAATCCTGTAAAGGTATAACTTATAAAAATAAATCATAGAGAATTAAAAGAGCTTTGTATTATCAATCAAATATCTGTTACTGAATAAATTTTAAAACAAAAGATCTACGTGTTAGAAATAATTACCAAGAATATTACTATTTTGTGACTAAGAAAAATTTCGTCGAGCTCATATTAGTTTGAATTTTGATGTAAACAAGATGACCTCTTTCTCTTTTTAGTTTACCATCGATTTTATTTGTTTCAATAAAATTTTACTTAAATTGTTTTAAATTTTTTTCTAAAAATGCCTGAATTGCTTGAATATGGTAATCCAAACTACATTTTTTGGTAATATTTTCAAAACTTCTCTAGCATCAGAAAAGTAAATTCGCAGTCTCATCTTACCTGAACATATTTTTATTTAATTTTAACAGTATCCCTATCTTTAAAATAACTTTGTTTTTTTATGGATGAAGCAAAACAACTAAATATATATATAAGGATATTTGATTATAACAATTCATATAGTTCATAATCAACTATCCCTAAATGTTGATTATAAAACATTGAAAATTCTTGATTTTTTATTATCTTTTTTTTTAAATCTGAGTTTATTTATTGCATACAAAATTTCCACTGATGCTAAAAAAATTGAACACAAATAATGAAATCATTTAAGACAGCTACAAATGAACTGAATAAGGTTACTTTGATAATTTTTGGCTTCCTATTTCTGGCAACTGAAAAGTAACCGCCTTGAATTTTAATCAATGACAAAATTAACTGAATAATTTATAATCAAAAGTGATATTTTATAGATATATGCATAGCATTTTCTAATTTCTGAGTATCAAATAATCTGGTAAGATGATCATGTATAATAATTATAATATATTACCATGACACATTGTCAAGCTATTATCTCTAATAAAAACCCCCCACAAAATCATTGTAAATTAAAATATCGAATTAAAAACAATTCAATGAGATAATGTTTAACAGTAAAATCTACAAAATATCTTTTATTAAATTACTTAGAAAAATTCATTATTCTAAGTAATTTAATAAAAGATATTCATTCATTCATTTTAATGACTTACATGAATTATTTTGCTGTTTACGAAATTAGTTTTTATATAGAGAGTTTTGGGATAACAATCAATATTTACATTTTCGGTTTATTCCATTCGTTGATATGTAAGCTTGTAATATTCTAACCTTAGTCTTTAAATTCAAGAATTATATCAAATATATGGCCAAGTTAATTCACAATGTTCGAACTAGACGTCAGTCCCACCCTTCGAAAAAATTGACCTGATTTCGTTTTCGTCACCCCATGGAGTACCTCATAGCGTTCCGGTTAAGCCCACATATATAATATTACACTTTGATGGTTTTACAATCACCTGAGGGAAAAGGTCAGGAAAAAACTTTTCTTTCCTAATGATGAAATCGAAGTGATAGAAAAAATCTAGGTCATTATTTTTGGTAATTCCTGAGTGCGTTTTTCACGGTCAGTGCCATTTCATTTTGTTTCACTTTAGTCGATCGCTTTCGTCAGCAATAATGAATACCCAATCGATGGGTTAGTGGGATAACTTCGGTTTGTTTACCGTGCTTGAATTTTTAAATGAAACTTACTGTATTACAGTTAGTCTAAATCTTTTTATTAGAAGTGCATCATAAGTAAGTTCTTTTCTTATCACTTTTATTTTCTCATGAGTAAATAGTTTTTGCTCCTGATTTACTTTTCGTATTTTCTGATTTAATTATAACTTTTTATTTTTAAATGATTAGTGACTTTTTAATGATGTTTGAGTTTTAACCTAAGCTGAGTTTCTACTCTTGTCTTTTAAGAAATAACTTATAAGAATTCTCTTTTCCTGTTATTTTCTATAAGTAAACAATTTATTCTTCAGATTTTCTTTTCAGAATGTAACATTTGAAAATGACATTGAACTTCATTTAGTGTTTTTTATTTTTAACGTGGTTAAAGTATTAAAAATTAAGCTTACTATATATTGTTGAATGCAAATTTTTTTCTCAGATGCTTGAATATCAAAAATATAATAACATATCCAGTTTTATCGAGGACTTTTGTAAATCGCAAAAAAAAAAAAAAAAAAAAAAAACCTTTTAGAAGTATCGAATAATGAATTTAACAACATAATTATAACCGATTCCTTTAGTGACGCTGAGGGGACAAATAATTTAGAAAATGAAGTAGAAAGTAAGTAGTTAAGAAAACGTAGCAACAAATATTTTTAGAGCTCAACAAAGCTTTTAATTGTATCATATTGTTTTAAAAATGTACAAATAAGCATACTGCTTTCAAAATATCGAAGTATTACATTCAAGCTCTTGAAAAATAAATCAATTAACCATATTCTTTCCCTGAGCAGATTGAATGTAGGAATTATTATAAACAAGATAATTGAAGCTGAATTGTTATAATTATCTTTGCTACTTTAATACTTTTTACTGTTTCCTTTATTTCATTAAAAAATATTTGGTTGCACACATTTAAGAGTTTGAATTAAAATAATGTCAGATGTACGTTATCTTTTGGTTAAAAATTCTTCCCCCTTGATTTTTGACGTACCTAACTTGTATTCTTTTATCCTTTCAATAGGGTTAAAACAGTTTTGTAGAAAGAATAATATCAAATCGTTATATCTCATACAAAGCGAAAAATTCTCAAAGTTATTGTTCATCATTTTGCTGTAAAATTGGAGATAAAAAAATAGTATTGTTTTTTCTTCCTATGACAAATAACCTTAAGTGGATAATGTACTGTTTACCATTAATTCATTTTTTATATAGTTATGATTTTATTTAAGAAATAACCAGAGCATTTTCAATAAATCATTGATTAAATTTATGCAATGACGTTAATATAACACGAAGATGAATATATCATGGACTTCTTTTTTTTATCATAATTAAAAATATTTTAAAAAAGAAATAATATAAAATTAAAAATTCTATTTATATTAAATTCTACATTAATAGAATGTTATATAGTCATTAAAACATTCTATTTATAATGATATTTTTAATTATATTTTAAGTACACAATCGTAAAATACATTTGAAAATCAAAATGTTATAATACATTCATGCACTGTTAGACTAATCTATGAAGTCATGAATTTTTATACTATATTCCAAATTAAAAATAATACAATTTTCAAATTAATAAAGAACCAAACTTACCAATTTAATCTGCCAATTTGCTTTTTGTAAAATTTTATGAAAAATTTATTCATATAAAACAATTTCTTTAAAATGAAGGAATGTTTCTTTAAAAATTTAGTATATTTGCTCATAAATTAGTTTCTGCATGAAATGAAATATTAGTTTCCATGTATATATATGTTATGCTTACATTTATTTTAATCACATTTTTATTCTTATTCTCATTTTAAAGTTAAGTTTAATATATAGGGGGATATTCATATACATCATTGTGTGTGTGCACCTCTCTGTCATCTTAGAGGTTTCCATTTTATACATAGAGATAAAAAAAATAAGAGCTAAGCATATTTTAAATAAATATAAACTATTTAAATCATAACATAATAATTTTTGAAATAAATTGAATGAGAAATAAACAAATACAAAAATATAAATATTCATTTTTTAAAAAAAAAATTTTTTTTTTAAATTCTTAAAAAATCTTGAAAAATAATATCTTTTAAAGACTTTTTTATTCCATTGTTTCCCGTTATCCAGGGCCTTTATGCCAATGTATCTTTCGGAATGTTTAAGAATTTTTAAATATTTAGGATCATATTATAATTAAAATAAAAAAAGGATTTCCAACAAATGTATTGTAGAAATAAAAAATGTAGTAAATTAACCTATATTGTGGAAACCATTTGTTTTATTGTTGTAACACTTAAAATGCTTATGTTATAACAACAACATTTGCCACTTCCCCACCACAATCGGAATAAAAGGCATACTACATTGCAAACTTTAATAACATGCAATAATTATTATATTAATGTTAATATTAGATAGTTACATCTAGAATAGGCAGATTCACAAACTATCTATAAGGAATTTCAAGTAAATGAAAAAACTGTAAAAAAATGTCTGAAAGGCAGAGAAAAATGATCTTCCGACATTTTTTCAGAACTAAATCTGGGATTAATGTAAGAAATGTATTTACTGTAGCTATTTCAATTAATGTTTAACAAAGCAATGCTCTCTTAAAAAACGAGTGATTTTCGGTACTGGATGAGTGTCAGATTTGTTTAACACTAACACGATCTTAAATATATTTTTTAGTATATAATTAAATGAAAAAAATGATTGAGATTAGATTACATTCACTTCGATATCTTTAAGAGTTAATCTTTAAAAAATGGTTGAGTTTTAGGTAGTAGTAAAAGAATAAAATTTCACGCCATTTGACAAAAATTCTACTCGACATTTTAAAAGTATATGAAGGAAAATCAAATTTTTGCTTAAAGAGCAATACTTAATTGCTCGTTTACTTAATTTTGTTAATACTTTTAAAAATGTATCAAGCTATTCGTAGACAAAATATTAAAAGTGAAGTTTTCTGAAATCATACTCTTTGCAAGTCCATGCATATTTTATATTAGATGCACGGAGTGAAAAATTATTTACATTTTTTTCAATTTTAAATGATTTTTTAACTACATTTAAGAAAACATTAAAAATAATTTTGAACTAAAATGTAAGCAATTTCAATAAAATATTTTTATACTATTGAAAAACTGTAAAACGAAAATTTTTTCAAAGTAAGAGCTTTTGTGAACCTCGTAAAATTACGATATTTTGTGTACATCAGAAAATCATGTTTATATATTTAAAATTTGTTATGTTTTGCAACTGTTGTTTCCAGTTTCTTTTTTGAGGTTCAGCCTAAATAGCAGCTCAATCATTTTATTGATGTGTTGTGAGATATTAATAGAACAAATTATAACTCTAAAAAAGCAATAACTGTCAAATTTCAGATTCAAAATTATGCACAAAAAAAAAGCATTTAAAGATAATAATTTGACTAAGTGAAATAAGAAAAAAAATAGTTCATTGGATTTATTATTTTAGTTGTGTTTAGTAAATTTATCGTCAATCCCGAAGGAGTCCATCTGTACCCTGTTGGAAATCACTGCTCTATACTTTTCCCCGCAATTATAAAACCGAGTTTGAACTGAAAACATTTTTATGATTCTTAAGTTAGTGAACTTATAAAATGATATATACATTCGTAGTAATTTCGAATTTGGTTTTCAATTTTGTTTCAGAATTCCCCAGTGAGTCTGGCGCAGCTTGTCCTTTTTGGACCTTGCGCCATAAAACCCAACCAACCAACCATCCCCAGTGAGTCTGGCCCATGATAAAAAGATGAGTTTCTGTCTCTTTTTATCATAGTACTTTATAGTTTGTATTTTCTGATAAATATCAAGGGCATGATATTACAGTTGCGTGTGCTATCTAGAAAGTTATATTACTTGGAAGCGTTTACGAGTAAGTTTATAGAGAAGTGGTATAGGCAAGGAAGACAATCGAAATATGGACAGTTGTCTAATTTGAATTCGGAACAACAAATGAACTATCATATTTCGATTTGAAACTAAGTGTTTTTTGATAGAAGATGTTTAACATGGAAAAGAAATGAGACACCTAGATAGTAAGTGCAGAGAATTTAAAGAACAATAGGGCTATAAATATTTTGTAAAATATTAAAGCCATAAGCATAATTAGCAATGTAACAATATCTGACTTAATAGAATACAATCTATTAGGTCAGATATTGTTTCATTGCAAATTAACATATTATGATTGAGACGAAACATTCTCTGAATTCGTCAAAGCTTAGACAGCTTACAATAAGAAAATATAAATTTTTGAAACATGGTTTGAAATTTAAACACAAGCTGCTAAAAGTGTTCGTACTGAACTTAAAACAACTTGTTAGTTTTCACGTGGTTCATGCAATAATAATAAAATAGGAAGTTATTTATTGACAGAGCATTAACTAAAGATTGCATGAATGCAGCATCATAAAAATGCTACTTGGAAAAGTTCATTTATTTAAAAATATTTTATTTAATCTGAAAACACTGCGGCTTGAAGAGATGAGAAAGAGAACTGCTGAAAATATTATCTAAATTATCAGGAAAAAACACTTTCTCTGATTCTCAATTACATATGTTTCAGATACTACTAAAATATTACTGGACTTAAGGTGTAGATAAAATGAACGAAGTGTATGGAGAACTTTTTGACTCTTACAGCATATATACCATGATTAATGGAGACGATATTTTTAAAGGAGTGAAAAAAATTCACTAATAGGACAAACGTTGTAAAAATAGGTATCGTTGGTCTAACATTAAGAGAGCCGAAAAAAAAAGACGGTTTGAAACGAGTAATATTGTACACTCTATTCTTCATCAACAAATTTAAGGCCGTGATAGAATACGTCAATCGCATCAATAATTAATTACATCGGATCCCATGAGCCCAATTATCGTCAATTGCAAGGGAAAAATCACTTACCTTATTTATACTGAAGAAAGCACCCACAATGTAATTTTTTGAACTCCAAACAGTTATTGACTTTTTTACAGGAAAAATGTTGTCTTAATTATTAAGTGAAAAAAAAATAATGAGTGATTATAAGAAAGTTTTCATTTTATGCAGATAAAAATAAAAGGTATAGTGTTTTTAATATGAATTTAAGGGAAGGAGATTGTTTTATATACTTATACTATGTCCTCCAACAGCTTTGCTTCAATCCTGATCGATCTTTTGCGCGTTTTAATGCCTGTTAAGCGTTTAGTCAACAGATTTTCAGTGCATTTTGCAATTGAACTTTGAAAACAATATTTGATTTTTCAGATTTTGAAATAACTGCGAATGACATTAAATTTTTCAGTCCTTTTTGTACCAAGCTAGAAACTCTTACCTTAGAACTTCAACTGGAAATAATGGATTTGCAGTGTAGAGACATTTTCAAAGGTAAAATTTAAAACAGTAATTGCTGAGATGTTATACGAATCTTTCCGTCTCATTTCATTAGTTACATAATTTACTTGTAGTTTTATTTACGCTTTGTTTTTAAGAATTTTCTCATATAAATAATATATGAGAAAATTCTTAAAAACAAAATATACAAAAATATTTACAGAACCAAGTTAACAGATGAAGATTTGAAGTTACTATTGCTAATTTTTAAATGTTAACTTGATACACACAATTATAAGTGGAAAGTTACAGTGACATAATTTTTACAAAGTTATATAAATAAAATCCTTACTATTTTGCACCCGAAATTTTGTCCCAGTTTGAATTGAGAGTAATTGAATGGAATGTGGAAGGAAACTTATAGGACGATATTAGTCTCTGGCTAACTTAGAATAAAATTTGACTTCACTGGCTTGAACTTGCTGTAAAATTGCTTATGCCACTATGTAATCAATTTAAGCTATGCAACACTGCCCCGAAACTCTTCTCTTTACAAAAATGCGTGTGGTTTTTCCTTTTTTTTTTTTTAAATTATTGTCTATGTGTGCTGTAGATATTAAAGAAAAAATACGTAGGCTAATGTATTACCTTAATCTTGTGACTAATCACGAAAATAGAAATAAAACTTTTCAAATAGTAAATAGGTGTGTACTCAGTGTTTCATATTTCTCAGTTAAAAATTAAAATATTTAATAAAGTTTCTCATTTTAACAAAAGTTTATTAAAATGATTTACATTTCATTTTCAAAATATTTCTTCCTTGATATTAGAGTTTTTCTAGTTATTTAAATTTAATTAAATAAAGACATGAGAAATAATTATTATCACAACGTAACAATAAAATCCTTAATAAGTATTTCTTCTTCACAGGTTCAAACGATGAAGCGGTTTGAATTGTTAATTTTTTTAATAATAACTCAAATTTTACCAGGAGACAGCTTCGAAAAAGTCATAACGGAACAAGAAGCCAGCACACTCCGCCCAGGAAGGCTTTTCGTTCAAATATTAACTGAACCAGAAACTCTCATTAGAGTTTTCGAGGGGCTTAATTTGTCATTTCAAATGCTTCGACATCTAAGCAGAATGGGTCCGGCACTTATTCGTCTTCCTTTTGACAAAGATTTTCTGACAAGTAATTATGACCACATGGGCTTAGATCATTGGAAAAGACTACATTACGCACGTATGCCAACTATGTTTTCGCAGGAAGCTCCGAGATACGTAAAGATTCCTGCTAATGAGAATTGGTTGAGTGTTTCGAGAGCTCCGATGCCAGTTAATTTTTAAGAATGTTGTTACTTTGTATATATATATTTTATTGACTGTGAAAGAGTTTTACAAGTCAGTAAAACTAATAAGTTATTTTACCTAAACGGATAATTTATAAACTTTAATTTTACTGCTGTGATATAGATTTGCATCAAATAATATTCTTGTTAGAAATAAAATACTTTTTAAAAAAATATATCTCTACAGCACATTCAAATTAAACTGCAGTAAAACATAAATATTTATCTTTCAAAATTTTATTTTTAATTCAACTTAAATTAGACAGTTTAACATAGAGAAATTAAAATCTATTTTTTAATTGCTGTTATTGATTTACACTCTCTCTACATATGCCTTGTTCAAATTTTCAACTGTAAATAAAATACTTTTTATTCATCCAGTCAAATTCAAATACAATTATTAATTAATTTTAGTTTTATATGAGGAAAAAACACTATTGTGTAGTGGTACCATCTATTGGCATCAACAGTTAATATCGCTATCTTTATTCTTTAATTTATGAACTTTTATTATCTTGTATATGAGTTTATTACTTTCTTTGGAAATACAATTTCATGGTTTTCAAATAAATTAGTATGAGAAAAAATTTTTCTAATTTAAAAAAAAAAAAAAAAAAGTGAAATGAAACATTTCACTATAATGCAGAGCGTCGACGTTAAATCTTCACGTTTCCAGGTCGAATCTCGTCGAAACAATAAATTAAACAAATAAACAGAATTAATGGGTATCAACCCTTGCTTAACAAACGGACAAAGCGAAATTTAATAAAAAGTAACTATAATAAAATTTTTCTTAATTGACCCTAAGTAGGAATTGACTTAAAAATTTTTTTATATATTACTTTATTACTTGTTTACATATATATTACTTGTTTACAATGGCATTCATTTAAATACGCTTTTGTGGTTATGTCATTACTCTAATTATAATTATTTGGAACATAAAATAACTTTATTTGTAACAATTGTAAAACAGAATATTTAAACACATACACATGATTCTCCACATCATCTAGAATATGTTTGAAGAAAAATTAGACTTTAGTTTAAAAAGTGTCAGAATTTATGTGCAAGAACAAAAAAAATTAATTATTAAAGCGATACTGACAAGAATCACTTATGCTTTCAAAATTGTTGTTGCATCAGTGTAGTTCCCTGAACCTAACCAAGAGTTGAGGAGAAGCAGCTGGATAGGAATCTTTGATTTAGAATCAAGTACCCCTCAATACTTGACCTGCCGCTCCCAGAGATATTTCATTAGGGGGGCATTGCACAACCATATCTTAAGTTAAATCACTTAATTTACCCCATCAGCCTTTAGTGAACACGACAGATCTTCGATTAATTTCGACTCATGAAGCCTTAACCAACCAGGTCACCGAGGTATTCTTTTAAAAATTATTGAATCAATTTGATTTGAACAACGAATAATTCTTAAACCTTGATTGTCATACTTTACTTACAAAATAGTAATCTGGAATAGTTTGCATGCAGTACATTCTTTTTGATAAGACTGTAAATTCAAGATGCAGTGTCAGTCCTCTATTAAAGAAATTGATACCTTCTTACTAAGAATATTTGAGATATGGGATTTCATCAGCCTGGAGGTTTTTATATCTACAAAGGTTTTTCTGGACTTTTTCAGGAATCCCTGATAATATAACAAAGAATTAGGTGAAAAACTTGCTTAGTCTGTATACTTTTGAAGAAATATCCTGCTAATTCTTATATCGCTACATACACAGACCGACCAAACATCAAAGAGATGAAAAATAAATAAATAAATATAATTATCAACAAGTTAATCTCTTAAATTTGAATTAACACTTTTTCTATTTAATAGTAATTTATTTTACTCATTATTAAAATAATGTAAATTATTGTTCAAGATGGAAAAAAATTGTAAAATATTCTAGATAAATATTTCACATTTTAATCATAATAGCATATATTTACAAGAAGCAAATTTAATAATTGTTATTAATTCTGAAAAATAACGACTTGCTTTTGACATTGAAAGCTAAAATGGCTACAAAAACTCTGTCAAGTCATATGTGACGATCTTCATGACATAATTAGAAAAAATTTGTTTGACTAAAATATAATTTTCGACTAATATATATATGCATTTTCTAATTAGTAAACATAACAAATAATGTTGTATCACTAGTATGAAAGATAAATGCCATAACTATCATATAGCACATGTATTTCTATGATGTAATTTAAAAATAAGCTTTTGAGAGGTTCATAATATGAATTGTGTAACAGTGATCAAATCAAGTAATTTTCACTTTCGCTTCCATATTAATTTTTTCATTTCAACTATGGATGCTACAACTTCAAAATCTTCCCAACGAAGTACACTTGCCATACTTCAGAAATAACTAGTAAAGTTGTTTTGTTTACACAAAACCTTTCATGCTTATAAAATTTCACCTCCATGTTTTTTTTATAATTCGACTGTCTTCATATAATGCATGCCTTTCTTTAAAAATGGTACTCATTCTAATTTTTTTCCTTCAGATGACAATAATAAGGAATAACCTAGTAAAATATCATAGTATTAGGTTCAAAGTTGCGTAACCAAATGTTGTTTTCGTGGCAAGTAATTTTAAAATGTATAGTATCACATTTAAAGTTAGTGGATATGTTACTTTGAAAACATTTATCATGATATGAACATTTTAGCCTAACACTAACATGTTAAACAACATTTTCATATAAAAAACTGACCATAAAGTAGATGTTTTTTACCTATAAAATCTAAAATTTTTTCACCCCTGCATACACTTAATTTACTTTATTATTCTATTTATTTGAAACAAAATCTCATTCTTATGGCTTACATAAATTTATATTTATTTTTTAAAAAACAAAAATATTTTGTTTGCTCTTAGAAATCTTGAAAATATAACTTAATTACACAAAAAATGATGATTAATATTGATTTCCTGAAAAATTGTTTAAAACTTTAGGAAAAAAGAGAAAAATTCTTTTTTATAAGTTGATAACTTGTTAAAGTAATTTTTTTAAAGGGAGATAATCATTATATATTTTCACACATACTTCCATTTCTTCTCTCCCCTGAGCAATGATAAAATTTTTCAATTCCCTTTAAGTAAAATTATACCCTTTGAAGAAGAGAGCAATTATTTTAAAAAAAATATTTTATAAATTCATTTGCTTTCATGGTATAATTTGTCATAATTTTTGAAGGAAATTTTGATGTCTCAAATAATTTTTTCAAAATAAATAAATGGAATAGAAAGGAAATTTTTTAAAACCATGAAAGAACAATTTATAACTCAAAATGAGACTACGTAATATTGAATTTTCCAAGAAAAAGTTAATGAAATTACATAGCGAATTATATCATCTGATATTGAAGAACATAAGTATTAAAGAATATTTATTTTCCTAATTTTAATCATTCTAATCTGAATAAGATTTAAATCTTATTTATTTATCATTTCTAAAACATAATTTGTATTAATTTATGTTTACCTTGAAATTTTCTAAAAAATCCAAATCTTGAACAACTTATCTTTAAATGTTAGATAGTAATGGTAACTTAAGTAAAAAATTATTTTCAATGATGGCAACTTATCTTATTTTAAAAATTGACAATGTATTTCGGTTTTGTAAATTACAATAGAATTTCAAGTGTCTTAAATCTAAAGAAATTCAAATGCAATTTTTGCAAGAAATTCTAATTAGTGAAATGTTAACAGCCATTAAAATATTAAATACATCTACTATTTCATAAGACATTACAAAAATCAACTATTTTTAAAGTTTTTAAAAATAGTTTAAAAAACATATTAAATTCATTTCAATAACAGATACTTCATGACACAAAGTATTAGTTAAACAGTGGATGTCTGATTGAGGTTTCATTGCCCAAGCATTGACAAATTCAAATAAATGCTGAGACATCTTAAATAATTACTTAACATTTTGCAAACATGCTCGATTTGCAAAAACTTTAGGTGACAATACTTAGGGCAAACCACTCCTAAATATTACCATTTAGAAGGTAAAATGTTGCATCATTTGAATAATGTTGTTCACATGAAAAAAGTTTAATAGAGAAGGATGTTAAAAGTTTAACAACAGAGAGAAAGAACTTATACGGATTAATAATCAGCTCTCTATAATCTTCTTCACACAATATCTTTCAAATTTCTAAGTTAACTTATGTAGGCAAATGGACTGGAAATATTGAGATTTGATATTTAAGCGAATGTTATTATTGATCTTCAGATTTGGTTTTGCATTAGCACATTGGTTACTTGGGGATGTTAAAAAACAATAGTAGCAACAAGGCTGTTACAGTTTAACTTCATACAATATGCCAGCCAATGTGTCCTTTTAACCAATAATACTAAGGCCTATGATGCGACATTTTTCAGTATAAGGCAACTGCTTGTAATGCTGCTGGGCATCTCCTAAGCTTGTCAATCCAATTTTAGATGCAAATGTATCTTTCATTCTTCCAAAGCTAATTTTCTCAACATTTATATATGTCATGTTTCATAATTGTTGCTTATTTTTTAAAATATATAAGTTTTTACAGCTGAACATTTTTTTAACAAAATAAAACAAATTTCCTGATCCAAATAAAATCGAAACAATCAAGCTCACATCAGAAAAATGTAAATTTGACACCAAGTAGTTTATGAAAAGTAACTGATAAACCATTATTGATATTTAATCTCATTTTAAAATTCCAAGTAATATAAAGTATAGGAACATACAAAATCATGAAAAATGTTTAAAAGAAGGCACAGAACCGTTTAATTTATAATTGTGTTCAAATACATAAGACAATTATTATTAGTTCATAAGATAAAGAAAGGAATATCAAATATGAATTTGATGTTTACAGAAGTCAACCAATTACTTTTAATGTATCAAATAATAATAATAACGATGAGTTTAATGAGCCTACCTCTACAAGAATGAGAGCCTACAACAAATACCATGTGAATAAAAAATCCTATTAATAACATTTAAACCAAGAAAAAAATAAAAGTGAATGGGCGAATAGAGCAACAGTAATGAAATATACTATTTTGAATTTTATATGACCTAAAAAATTTTTTTTACCATTTTTACCCATTTAAACACAAACAGCATGAAATAAGATGCTATTATTTTGGATGCAATATTTCCTATAGAAGGAAGATCTTTAATTAAAGCAGAGCGAGAATCAAGTTTTAAATTAAGTTCCTATGCTGTTTATAAGATGTAAAAGCTTTTACTATAAACCCTATCAGAAAAAACTTACATATTTAAATTTATTTTATTTTATTTTATTCAAGGATTTATTAATTTCTTTCATTTAAGGATTCATGTATCAAACTGAGGATATTTTTGTTTCAATATGTGTGATCTATACAGGAGAATAACAAATTTAAAACCAATCAAAGAAAGGAGAGATAAATGTTACTTTCTTATTAAACGTTACTGAAAAGTTTGAGAATATCATACAAAATTCATTAATGTGATTACTTTTTTTACATTGAATCAACAATGAATATATTCCAAAGTGAAAAATATTTAGATGTCTCAAAAATAATTTCATGAAAAATACTTATTGTTCAAAAAGGTTTAAGAATACAAACTACATGGTTTGTAAAAAATTTTTAGGTTTATATTTTAATATACTTGGTGTTTCTGAACTAAATAGTCATTCTAAATTTTTACGTCTGCTAAAATACTAAATCCTTTTTACCGCATTTTTTAATAAAAACACAATTTACAAATTGAAAGTTTGAATTTTTGGTATTAAACCCCAAGAAGGTATTAATTGTATATGAATCTTAAAAATACCTTTTTATTCCAATAATCATATTAAGTCATAGAAAATAGCATCATGAGTCTAGTTTAACAAAGATCAAGAACACTATCAAGAGAACCCTTTAGACTTTCAATTATCCATCAAAACTAGGGAGAAATCAAATGTAAAAAAGTATCCAATGTTTACTTAATGGTTAGGGTGCTACCAATGAAATAATTGAGGTTAAATGTGATTCTGAACAATTACTATTATTATCTGATTTTAACAACTATTTATTATTTTAAAAACTCACAATTAAAGGTACATTAGTAGTGAAACTTTTTTGATTATAATTATGTTAAAGATAGAGAAAATTTAAAAAATAAATCAAAATAAACAATTTATCTTTGAAAGACGAGTAAGATTTTAAAAGCCCGTTTTAAAAAATTAAAAAAAATTCCTGTTATAAATCAATTTGAATTGAGGGAATGATAATTACAATCAATTTAAATTAACATATAATGAATTTGTTAATTTTAAAACAAAACTAAGAGAATAGATAATTTAAATGTTTAAATAAAAATTAAAAAAGTAAAATATTATCACTATATTATAAAATTTAAGTACAATTTATCAAAACCAATTGCAATTCAATTTTAAATTATGCAATATTCCTTTCGCAATTAATATTAACTTGTAAATATATCAGATAATAGAATATACTACATATGATCTTATAAAAATTATTATTTTTTTATTATATATTTTTTTACTATTTACATAAACAAACAAAACAAAATACAATTCACATAAACTTAAATGATTTTAAATTGCAAACTAGCTTTAACATAATACAACGTACAAATTGTTAAATAATTTGAAATTTAAGTGAACATAAGAAAAACACACTTGACTTGCTGTGATACAAGAGAAAATCAAATAAACAAATCTGAACTAAGCTAACTTTATTGACATTTATTACTTATGGCTTTAGGAAGTTGAAAAAAATAACGTTTCAGCGGTTCAAGAAGATGAGAATATATGCATTCTTCAACAGTATCTTCCACAGATTTTTTTTTCAGTGATAACATGCGGTGGCAGATGGAGCTATGGTATGAAATTTAAAAATAAAAATGTTCATTCCAACATAAAAATTCAAAAAGTTTTGTTATTAAAAAGTCATTGTTTTTTATAAAAGATCAAGGATTTTCCAGTTTAAAAAATTCTATGAAACAAACACAAAATTATAAAATCATTTTATACAACCCAAAATAATGTTAGATACTTTTAAATGATCTTTTAAATTAATTGTCTTTTTTAGAAAAAATAACAAAATAAAATTTTTCTCTAAAATAAATGTAAATGTGAAAAAGGGAATTTCTTCTGCTTTTAGTTTTTTAACAAGAGAGGGGTATAAACTTACAAATTTGAACTCTATGCTTTTCAGACAATATTTTGCAATATTTCCTTTCACAGTTTTCTATTTAGGAATACTTAATATATCCAATTCTTTAAAATTGCATACAAGACATCAACATAGCTTGATTATCGTTAATTTTCAACTTTATGTAAATATTGTAATCTAGGAATTACTAACTTCTAAAATTATTTTTTATTTGAAAAAATTTTTGAAAAGCACACTGATGGAACTAATAAAATCCTCTCAGCGTTGAATCAATGGCATGCAAAATAATACACTTCAAGAAATAACAAGATTAAATGTTACCTGTAATCTGAAATATTGGTCCACACAGAAAATACCTGTTTCTCACATTTTACAGAGATTGGTGCTACCTGAAATAAAAAGATATAAATTTGAAATTGAGTGATTTCAAATTGAAATAAAATTTACAATATAGCCAATTGTCTCAATCTTTTTTGATATAGTAGACAAAACATGCATTAACTTAAAAAAATTATTGCAAACATTATGTTTCAGCAAACCAAACAAAGCATTAGTTTATTAATTACAAAAATATATAAATATGTTTTGTTTAGTTGAAACTTTAATGCTTAGCATAAATTACAACTTTTTTGATTATATATATATATATAATCAATATATAATTAATACATGCAAAATACACATGAAATTTATCTGTTAGATTTTAAATTTGCCACGGAAAAAATGTGAAATCAAGAGTTTAATACAAGACAAATATTTTCTTCTAAATTTATTTTTCTTTGAAAGATGATATGCTGTTAAGGCAATATCAGAGTATATATTGAGTGAAATTAGACACAAATTTAAATCACTGTATTTGAATACTATTTCCCTTTCCAAGAAAAAAAAAATTATTTACCAATGATTTAAAAATTTTGCACATACTAATCATTTGAAAAATTTTAGAGCTCAATGTCATTATTGAAAAATGCATTTTATTAAAAGTTGTAACTTTTTAGAATGAATATAAATATCCACACTTAAACAGTGCATAATATATAGAAAAATTATTCCAACAGCATTTCAAAGTACTGATTTTCATTAATTTACTAAAAATATTTTTGTTGTAAAGAAACTTAAAAGAAATAAGTTCTTTCTGAAATGATACATTTTTTTAGTTTATTTTCAGGATTCTGTAATAAAAAGGTTGGTTGGGTTTAGTGGCACAAGGTCCAAAAAGGACAAGCTGCACCAAGAAATTAAATTTTAAAGAAAATTTCAAATTTTAGACAAAACCCAACCTCAACATTAAAAATTTAAAACACAAAAAGGAATGTGTATGCTTCATTTAAAATCAAAATAGGTATAAGTAAAATTGAAGAAAAATTATATTCATAAAATGAATGAAACCAATTTCCCTTAAAAAGGCTTCAGTGGGGTGACTCCCCCACTAAATCAAACATAGTTAAAAGGTCAGTTGCAAAATATTTAAAACGGTAAAAGCTAAAATGAGGACATGAGATTAAAATATGAGAAACAGTACATGGTTCATCACACGTTTAATACCATGGATTTAGTTCACTTAAAAACAAATGTCTGTGTGTCCGATACGAAGGCGAGTTAATCGAACATCGGCACTTCGTAACGTAAAAATGATGATGGGATGACGTATGGATGCCATCTGTCAGATATAACCTTAGCGTAATGATTAAAAGTCAGCTGCATTCGTCTCAGGTCTAAAGGCATTTGCTGACAAATCGGATAGACTCTGGACTGGTGATGTGCGGAATGCACCTGAACATATTCTCAAAGCAGAGTGATGCACAGTGTCAAGTCTGCGTAAAACAGAAGACCTAGCTGATCCATACACATTTCCGTAGTCAATACGAGATAAAATGAGTGATTGATAGACTCGGAGGAGTGACAAGCGATCAGCATTCCAAGATGTATTTGAAAGCACCTTGAGGATAATAAGCGATCGCTCACACTTCTTCCGCAAATGCAAAACATGCGGAAGAAAGGTCAACTTTCGGTCAAATAAAACACCAAGAAATTTAATCTCATTGACTACAGGTATTGGAACGTTGTTTAGATATATAATAGGATCGTTGTGAAGGCTGGTCTTCTTGCAGAAATGGGCACAGCAGCTCTTGATAGAAGATAAAGTAAAGCCATTCTCTACACACCATGCAGCTATTTTATTAACAGTTGTTTGAAGTTGTCTCTCAATTAGATGCAATTTCGATCCTTGGCAAGATATTTGCAGGTCGTCCACATACATAGTGCTATAAACTGAAGGTGATAGAAGATGAAGTATGTGACTAATGTATAGGTTAAAAATAGTGACACTTAAAATAGAGTCTTGGGGTACACTCTCGGCTTGAATAAAAGTATTGGATGTAAATGTTCCAAAACGTACTTTAAAAATACGGGAGCGTAGAAAGTTTTGTAGGAATATCAGGAGATAACTCTTAGAGCCAAAATCATATAATGAACGGAGAATTCAATATCGCCATGTACGGTCATATGCCTTCTCGATGTCAAAGAAAATGGAGACCAGATGGTTTCTTCGCACAAAAGCGTTGCGAATTTCGGTCTCCAAATAAGTAATATTATCAAGAGTGGATCTTCCTTTACGAAATCCACTCTGATTAATATGTATACATTTATTTTTTTCCAAGACATACACAAGGCGGGCGTTGATCATACGTTCGAGAGTCTTACAAAGGCAACTCGTCAGAGCTATAGGTCGATAATTTGATAGTTCTGAAGGATCCTTACCAGCCTTAAGGACCGGAATCACTATTACTTCATTCCAAACTGATGGAAATTCATTTTCAGTCCAGATCCTATTGAACGAAAGTAATAAGTTCAAAAGGGAGCCTGGACTTAAATGTTAAAGCATAAGCTAGCTAATTCCATCAGGTCCTGGACTGGTATTATTTTCCTGCTGTAAAGCATTGGTCAATTATATCATCCGAAATTCGCAATTGTAGGGTAAGGCTTTTCCATGGTTGAAACGAATTGGTGTTCGCTCAGCACGACTCTTAATCCTTAAAAACGAAGGATTGTAAGAGTCGGTGTTTGAGACACTAGCAAAACTTTCACCAAGGACGTTAGTTATTTCCTTAGGAGAAGAGTGTAAAGCAGCTCCGTATTTTAATATAGGAATGGGAAATTCCTTGTAAATTTCATTGGCTGCCTTGACTTTTCTCCACAACTGCTTACTAGATGTTGAAGATGTTATCGAAGAAACAGCAAGACCAGGATTCCTTCTTACTTCTACGACGAGCTCTGCGAGCTAATGCTTTTGCTCTCTTAAAAGCAATAAGATTCTCCATTGTGGGGTATCTCCTAAATAAAGCCCATAACTTCCTCTGTTTCTTATAAGTATTTTGACATTCTTTATTCCACCAAGGTTTGCACCGCCTGTGTGTTTTGGAGGAATTTTTATGAATTGCAGTATCAGCTGCACATATAATTTTCTCAGTGACCTTTTGAACGGCTTCATTAATATTTTGGATCATGATAATTAACAACTGCCAAATGTGTAAATAGTGTCCAATCTGATCGACTGCACACTAGTATCTCCAGTCTGGGAGATGACGAGTGGGAAATGATCGCTGTTATAGAGATCGTTCCCCACAAATTTAACCATGGCAGATGTGAAGGAGAACAAATGGCCAGATCAAGCGAGTGAAATGTTCTTGTGGGTACGTGGAAGTATGTCTTCTTGTTGGTATTAAGCAGACAGAGATAGTTATCAGAAATAAACTGCTCTATCTGGCGACCACGAGAATTAATATCATCACTTCCCCACAAAGTATTATGGCCGTTGAAGTCACCGAGTGGCAAAAATGGACTGGGCAGCTGATAAGCTAAATCATCAAATTCCTCTTGGCGGATGACATCATGTGGTGGCAAATACAAACTACAGACTGTAATCAAACAGGATACGTGAATTCTCACAGCTAGTCTATAGTGTAGTTTTTAATGGATGGACAGTGCTGGGGAAGTTATTGGATGTTAATACCAGACACTGCACCATAGTCACCAGTCTTTTCGAAAGCATTAAAACCCACGCAGACTGTTGTTGTTTGTAGACTTCAGGAATGTTTCCTGAAGTTCTACACTTGCGGGGTTATAGTCTGACGTTAAAGACTTGATATCATCAAAATGGGAATGCAAACCATGTCAGTTCCATGAAACAAAGGAAGTTATTATTTAATTTGAAAAGCTCCTCTCCCGAAGCTGGAAGGCATGTCATCTGACATTTTCTCGAACGAAATGTCATCGTCCGAGGGATGAAGAGAAACTGCGTCAGCTTCCAGGATTAAGGCCTTACGGGTGGATATGGAGGGTCTAACAGAGCCCTCCTTTGAAGATCTTAATTTCAAAGCCTTTAAAGAATTTGATTTATAAGATGGAGCATTTCTTATAATAGGAGATTTAGATGCCTTTGGCTTTCGTGTTGTTTTAACACTGGGTAATTTGACAATGGAAGTGACGTTAGATCTGTTTGAATGCTAATTGATCTGGTGACTTTTTCTGTTACAGCTGCGTAGCTAACCCCAGGTTTAGGGCAGCAATAGGTAACTTGCTGTTTTGCCTCTGGGTATGAACCATTTGTTGTGACTTTTAGCATGATCTCTTTCTCAAGTACGAATTGCGGACAACTTCGAGAATAGGAGGGGTGATCGCCGTGACAGTTCACGCACGCCTCCTTCGCTGTGCAAATCGAGCTATTGTGGCCAACTTCTGAGCAACGAGCGCAAGTCAGTTTCCCTCTGCAAGCATTTCTCGAGTGTCCGAAACGTTGGCACTGAAAACATCGCAAGGGATTTGGTATGTAGGGCTGGACGGGCAAATTCATATATGCAGCTTTTACAGACTGCGGAAGGTTTGGCGTCGCAAGTCAGAATGAGATGTTTGTGAGAATGAGATTAATAAACTTCCTATCTCTTCTGACAGTGATACGTTCGACTGCACAGACCTTCTGATTTTGCAAGTTTTCAAGAATTTCGTCCGTCGGCGTGAATAGCAAATCTCTTGCGGATATCACACCACGAGAAAAGTTCAAACTACCTTGAGGCGACACCGTTACCTCTATATTTGCAAGATGTTTCATTTTAATTAAAATGGCTGCCTGAGTAGCAGTCGCAACCTCTACCAGCAAATCACCAGATCGCACTTTTCTGATATTTCTAACTTCCCCAAGAATTACTGATATTCCTTTTTGAATCAGAAAGAGGGAAACATTTTCGAAACTACCCTCCTTTCTTTTTATGATGAAATGTTTGCCATTTAGATTGTTAAATTGTTGCTCCCGTGGGAGAAAAGATTTGTTTTTCTTTTCCATTTGTATAGTTAAAATTTCGGGACCTGACCGCATCACCCGCCACCGAGTCCAACAAGGGGATACAGACCAGCTGCACCAGTGCTAGCCAAGTTCTATACGCTCACAGTACATCCCTGTGATGCAATCCACCCTTAACGAGTCATCCAGCAGATGTACCGATCACTTGATCCAAAAAGACGATTGATGTGCTGAGGACCACAGCACACCTCCCGTTTACCTAAAGCAGAAGCCAAAGTAATGTGTAGGTCTCTGGGGGCCTCAATTACCAGAACCCTCCTTTCCAGGAACACAGATCTCCACGCACGGCAAACACATGGGTGATTTAGTCCCCAAGAGAAGCTAATAACAACAGAGTGGCGACAGCTGCTCAAGGGGAGCCCTTAACTTCAAAAGAGGCAATCACAATGAGGAAGAAAAAGTAGAAGGGAAGAGGAGAGGAGAAAAGAAAGAAGAGGACAGATCACTGGGGAATCTCGGGATTGGGACACCCGTGTTTACTTAAAGAAAGTAAACCCCCTGAGGGGTCTGTAATAAAAAGGATTTTTACAGATTTCCAAGACTATATTAACAACACATTTTTTTATTATTATTGTTTATTTTATTATAATGCTATGTTTAGGAATAGCTTCATGATTAAATAAATAAGAAAACCATAATGAACTGTGATCATATAACACTATAGAAATCTGCAAAAGTTAAAGCGAGACATTTTTAATTACAAGAATTAAAAATATGATACAGCATTTGTTAACACTTACCAGACTGAGACATTTCAATAGAAAGCTAGTCTATACTCATATTGTGGAATCAATATACTAAATAAACATTATATTTTAAGATTTTAAATATTCTTGTTTGTGCAATGAATATTTAATATTTTTTTTATTAAAATTATTTTACAAAACAGTTTTTAAGACATGAAAATTCGCTATAATATAATGTTGGAGGAAAAATTAAATTCATTTATAAAAACTGCCAATTACATTCCTAAAAGGACATTATATATGAAGTACTAAGCTTATTTTAAGTTTGAATATTCAGGAAATAAAAATTGTTTAAACATATTAAACTTAATTCTTATATTTTAATCATATTGATGACATCATATCAATGTGCATTTTATTCTAAGGTTATATTATTTTTTTCATAGAAACTTGCAAAAAACTTTTTTACAATACTGCTACATTTTGAAAATATTTGAGCCATTTTAAAGGTATTGAATTACTCAGTTCTTTTGAGCAATTTTAATTTTTAAATCAGATCAGAGTTTTTACTTTCAAATATTTATCACCAAGTAAGGTAAACATTAAGTTTGAGTTTTAATTTGAAATATTCTTAAATTTAAAATACGAAAGGGAAAGATTTTACATATTTCAAAACATTCAGCAAATACAGAGACTACAATCATAATATTTTAAATTATATTTTTAAAAGTTAAAATTAAGAAATATATTTAAAGTTTAAAAATAGAATACTGGTAAAGAGCTGATAAAGAAAAAGTACAAAGATAGCATCTTATATTATTCTTTTTCTTGTTTCTCTATCCAATAAACAAAAAATGCATATATAATAAATAAAAAAACTTTATTTTTATCATGCTAATTTGTTTTCAAAATTATTTTTTAATGTTTTATATATTTAAGCATGAAAAATATACATTATAGGATTAATAGTAAAATTAATTTAATGGTCTTTAAAACTTGAGTATTCAACTCAGGATCTAATGCAAGCTACTGTGTGAGATAGTGAATGATAAATTCCCATAAAATCTTGGACAAGAGATAGATCATGAGTTAAGCAATGATAGCAAAGTGTTTTGAATAATTTAGTGAGTCAATGCTATGAGTAGTCCATTTCAGTGAGTGGGCTCATATTTTATTTATCTGTATCAGATTTAAAATGTCATAAAAAATTTTTTTTATTTTATAGACAATCAATAACATTGTAATGATTTCAAAATGCAAAATTCATTAAGTTCAAATCATATGATAATTACATTCTATGTGTACGTAGAATAAATGGTGAAATAGTGTTTTTACATACTTCTAAAAATCGCAGAACACGGGAAAACATCTGATCATCAAACATTTCTTCTGTAGCAACATAAAGGAAAAACACTGATGACTTAACTACTTTGGCATTATTAAGACAAAAGAGATACCCATAAAAGTTGGCAAAAAATGAATCCACACCTGAAACATTTATTAAAACGTAGGAATAACAAAAGGAAATACTACTCTTACACTATTTAACAATATTTTAAATAAAAATTTGATTTCAAAAACTAAAATGAATAATCCTATTAAACCAAAAGAAATCCCGTTTTTCTATGTAATTTTTTTCAAGTGTCTACATTCATCAAGAATTATTATGGCATAATATACTATTTTAAGATATGATCAAAAAGAGTGACTGAAAAGAGCACATTTTATTGTTATTAATAATATCCTTGTCATGCAATTATTTTAATCAAAATTTCAACACTTAGCAGATTAGGCACACAGACAGCTAAGCTTAAAGTTCAGTATTATAACATTACACAAATTAATAAATGTAAGAAAAGACTAAAATAACAACTTTTATGTGCAGTTATGATCAATTTCCATATTGTAAACCGCACAATAATGGCGATTTTGATACTAATTTTTCCAATTTAATGGATTTACTTCAGCCTAAAATGTATTTTCTGACCAATAGACATTAAATTACAGTACGCAGTAGTAATTTAAGGAAACTGAACTTTACCAGTGTATTTAGAGCTACCTCGTAATTACAACTCTAATTACGTACATATAGATTATCAGTACATTTTTGCAGCAAAAACAAATTTCAATTTTGGAACGTATCATATATTTTCTTTCTTTTTTACAAGTATTACTTAATTAAATTCTAAATTTTTTAATAGAAAATATGCTAGTTTTATTCTTCCTGTCCCAAAAATACCAACTTTAAACTCTAGTATTTTGTTAAATGAAATAAATAAACAAAGATGGCATAGTAAGAAACTATAAATTATTGAAAAATTATAGTTTTCCGTTAGATATTTTTATTAAGTTTAAAAAACTGCTATAAACTCAACAACCATTTCTTTCAATCAATTTTATATTAACAGACAGCCTACATGTTTTACTTTTTAGTTTGTATAAGGACAACAATTTTGAAAAATAAATTTCATAAAGAAATTACGTAGTTAATCACACAGAAATTATGCAGTACTGTTCGTATGGTGAAACAAAGTGATTGTTTGACTTTAATTATTGTTAATAAATATTTTGCCAAAAATAATAGAGATGATTACATACTTAAGTTAACTTATACATATATAATAAGAACCAAACAATCAAAACAGAGAAAATTCAGGAAATGACACACTATACAAATGACTGTAGCACACCTCTTCTAACATCTAATGATAGCCATCTACTGCTCTGAAATTGAACTCTCCAATGAAGGCCAAGACTTCATGAACTATGGTAGATAATGGTCCCACCTCTCCATATGTAACTGTAACATTTGTGTTAATACTAATCTGTGCTGTGGGTAGGTCAAAAATATATCTATCCTGAACCTTTTACCTCTTTATTTCAAAAATATTTAGCTATCCTTCCTTATATGAATAATATTATTATGTTTTCATTAACAGAAATAAAATATATCCTTTCTTTAGAATTGAAACTGTTATGACAACTTAAAATAAGAACTTAGTATATATTATACTTCATGAATTCATACAGTCAATATTTATTATACAGTGTTCATATTGAGCCACTAAATTGTCCCTAACATCACTATCAAAATGTCTGAAATATGAAAATATAGATATCAAATTAAGAAAATTTTTATAAACTATTACTGCATCACAGTTAAACTTGGTTTAACTGTTACATAGTTGCAGCTAAAGTTTTTATTCCCTCCTATTTTTGTCTGTATTTGTTTCTTATGAGTTTTATTTATTAAAATTGAGCAAATGATATATTTTTCCTTAATTTAGAGGATCATAATCAGGAATTATGGATATCACAACCTAGTCACAGAATAATGAAAGAATATAATTCCTATAAAGACCAAAATTGAGATTTATGAATTTGGTGGTAGCATTAGGTTGCAGATACTTTTTGTGGAACTAAAGAATCCTTGTTTTGAAACAACTCTGTATATTTAACTATTAAAAATTAATATGCAAACAATTTAAATAAATTGCATATGGATGGCAAAATAAACAAATTAGTAAGAATGATGCAATAAAATTTTTGTAAACCTAAAATGTTTTATAACTTTTCAAAAACTTTTGAAAATTTTAAGTTTTTAATATTTAATTTAAATGGGAGACATTTTTGTCAGCTCTGGAGCTATAATTTTAAATGTAACTTTTGAATTTGTAAAATTGCAAATTTACATTAATAATAGCAATAGTTAGGCAGCCAGTTACATATAAAAACATAATTGCTACTGTTATTTCTCAATATTATATTCGAGCAAGAACACAAATGAAGATAGATTTCCATCAATCTTTAAATATAAAGTCTATATATACATTGGACATTTTGAAGTAATAAATTAGTCTCATGGAAAATAAGCCTCACAAAAACTTCTGAAAAGTTGTATGTTTTATTTTGCACATTTAGTTTGACACCTACAAAAAGTTAAAAATTTTTTTTTGACTTTGTTTAATTATAAACTACGA
This sequence comes from Latrodectus geometricus, assembly GCA_026290005.1. Classification (NCBI taxonomy): domain Eukaryota; kingdom Metazoa; phylum Arthropoda; class Arachnida; order Araneae; family Theridiidae; genus Latrodectus; species Latrodectus geometricus. The sequence goes on along the minus strand of JAPDSC010013854.1, from coordinate 392,721 downwards.
ATATTCATATATCTTGTTCAGAAATTTAACAAAAATCTTGTCTTAAAAAACGTGCAATTATAAAAATGCACTTTCCAGTTCAAAAGAGTAATCTCAAAAATAAATTTTAATTATTCTTACAATATATTATTCTCCTCATTACTTAATCTAAAGGTAAACATCATATTGTAGTTATATTATACTAATCCTAATGTGAAATTTATAGAAATCAAGATAGGACAAAACAAATGGTGAAAGAAAAACAGAAATGATTCATATTGTTCATTGATGTTCTTTTCAATATCAAGATTGGAAAAATTGATAAGAAATGTTATGATATCAACAGATGTTTACTGAATTAAAGAAATATTAAATCAAAAATATTTTCATTTTCAACAACAAGTGGAAATCACATTTATATGGCACAAAACAACAAAAAGATATTTTTAAGAATAAAATACTGTAAAATCTTCACTGAAAGTGATGAATTTAGAGAATTTTTTAAACAGAAATAACATCATTTAGGATTGCAGAAATATAAGTTATTTTCAAACTGAATAATTTAAAAAAATAGGAAATGCACAAATGATTGAAAGATTTTTTACAAGTCACATTGTACAATTTGCTTAGTTACATAAAAACATTTTATTCACTAACATTATATTTATTGTTAAAGCTTCAAATAAACTAAAATTTTGGTAAAATTGAAAAACTAAATAGTCTTTAAATGAAAATTTTGGATTGAAAGAATCGAATAAATTTAAATATTTAACTATTGTATGTAAAAAATTTTATATCAATTTACAGTACTATATACAGAAATAATATACTTAAACTAAGAGAAAAAATAATAGCTGCTAAAAATTAACAAAGATATGCAATGTTCATTGTCAATTAAACTATATTGAAGTTGCTTAATAAACAATGTCATGGAATTTTATAATGATAATTTACAATAACAAAGCATATTATTAAAGTAGTTTTCTATAACTTAATTAGCTAAGCTTTGCTAAATAACATATTTCTAAGTATACCAAGAAAAGCCCAAAAAGATATTGTTTCAATCATAGTGAGCTTATTTAAAGAAATGTTTTCAGTAATATGATTTTATTATTAAAGTTTATTAAGTAGTAAAATGTATTAAGTAGTTATTTCCACTTAATAATAAATTACTTTGTAGATAATTAAGTGATAAATCCACCTTTTACCACTTGTATAGACCTAAGATTCTCTAAAAAAAAAAAAAAAAAAGAAAAGAAAATATTCTTATTTTCTTTAGTTTCAACAAATTTTAAAACAATTTTGTAATGATTTTAGCGAAATTTCGTTTCATTTATTGTAATGTATAAAATAATTTCTAATAAAATGCTTATTAAAGGGGAAAATTACATAATTGTGCTTACAATAATAAATCTTAAAAAAATATTCACTACCATATCAGTTAAAAACCAAGTTTCTGGAAATTATAAAAATTTTGTATTTTACATAAATTTTATAAGAAAACATAAACCAAATGTATATCTTTTAATATTTCAGTAAATTGAATGACATCATAAATGTGTAACAGCCTATTTATTATATCTAGAAATAAAAATAGAATTTTTAGTGAAAAGAAATTTTTTTCATCAAACAATGGAAATTAGAAGTTAAATAATTTGAAGAACAACACATGATTTTCATTCATTAACAGATTTTTTCATTATTTTGTTAACCACTTAAATTTATCAAAACTATAAAATCTAAAATATTTATTCTGAAATTTAGTTTGTTTATCGAAGAATTTTTTTGTTAATTGGACTATACAGCCACAGTACATAAATATCTATTCCTTAATCAGTATTTTACAGCATTTTAAACAATAATTCAATACAGTTGTATAAGAGAATCAAAGGTAACATTAAGTTACGAACACTTTCAATAAATTTCTAGGTACTGTGCAAAAGTGGTAAAAAATATGAATGAATTACAGGAATTTGAATAGAATCCCATGTTTGTGTGTGTTAAATGAAATGCAAACTTTCAACTAGAAACTCAGAATATTTCTTCTCATAGCATAAAAATTTTACATCAACTGTTTTCTTGATTTAAAATAATAATTAATATATTAGTAAATATAAAGAAAAAATTCAGTTTATCATAAATTAGTTCTCTGTTGTAGATAAGTAATTCATTTCAGCATTCATATGATTAAATTATGTTTACAAACATGTTTTAATGAAAATACTAATTTTCTTTTAAATTTAGATGTCTTATTAATGCTACAAGTATCTAACTTTTTCTGATAAATGTACTTTCCAATTCTTCACAAAATTATACAAACATCAAACATAACATTCATATTAAAAAATCTAACTGATTAACGAAATATCGAATGTCATTTTAAAGAATTATTTAATTTAAATTACTGAAGAAAAATATTTTATATAAATTTAAATTAATATAAGAGTAAAACATACACTTTTTTCGACATTGCAAAGGATCATATGGAATAATATAACCACCACATACTAGGTCTGCTGATATTTCTGTGAACTAAAATAAAATGAATAAAATTTTCTGTTATTTCGCTTGAAAATAAATTTTAATAATTTACTAAAAGGAGAAAACATTTTAATGAAGTGGTGGATCAGTAAAATTTTTATTTAAAAAAATATAACTTAACATAGACATAAGAAACAAAGAATTCTTTCAGAAATAATGTGATATCTTAAAAACATTTTGAGCTACAAGTTTGGCACATCATCTTCCAGTTTATAAGTTCATAATTTTATTACTTTAAATAAATATTCCACATTATTTGCAAAAGAGATTTAATATTTGGTTATAAGTTTTAAATACAAAATGCAATACTTTAAATAGCCCACAGCAAATAAATTTAGTAAGGTTTGTCAAATTCAAACAATTTTATTTAAGTAGAAAATGACAATGATTAAGTTAAAAGTATTTCAACTAACTTTAAAGTTTTAAAATTTATATTATTTTAAATAATTACATGCAAGGTGATTCTACATTATTTTTACAAATTATAAGAGGGGTAATAATAACCATCTAGATAAACAATAATTACCACAAAACATAGGATCGCATTCCAATCTAAGAAGCAGAAAAGAAGTGTAGGAAAGTGAATGAACAATAATGAAAGTTGCAGATCTATAATTTTGTTAAAAATAAAATAGGTATTTCTCAACCAGTGTAAGGCATATTTTAAAAAATAGAACACATGGACTCCTATCATTTGCAAGAAGGGAAATCTGTACACAGATAATTATTTCTGCTGAGCAGACTTTATGCAATAGATACTGGGGGTGAAGAATGAAGATCCACTATTTTTTGTAATGGTGTTATTTAGTGAGGATGCAACATTAAGCAGAGAAGGCATTTTTGATATGCAGAATCAATAAGTTAGTTTAACAGCAATTCCCACTGCATTACCCCCATAAACAACAGCAAACATTTCTGTAGAATATTTGGGCAGGTATCCTGGGTGATTATTTTATAAGTCCTTTCATCATGCTAGAATGTTTGACCAGTGCAACAAACTATATCTTAGAACAAGTGCTTGCCAGTTCAATTGCAGGCTGTTTCCCGTCTCATGCAGAGAGATGTTTTAAGCATGATGCAGCCCTAGTACATTTTCCCATTGCAGTTTGTAATTTTTTGAGAAAGCATATATCCTGCACAATGATTCAGAAGTGCCACACTTGTGGTTTGACCTCTTCGTTGTAACTTGACCACAGTATTTTTCCTCTTTGAGAGAGAACACTATAGTCTTTTCTTCCCTTGTGTCTAATGTGCAATGACATATGGTTGGCATTTTGAGTATTTGTAAGTTTTTTACTAAATAATAATAAATGTAATTGTGAATTTTGGCATTGTTCTTTTGCTTTTTCAACATTGTTGTAAGTTTAGGATGGAACTCTAATTCATCTTTTTTATCTCTAAGCATGGAATGCGACCTTTTGTTCCTATATTATTGCTTGTCTGGATAGTTACTAACAGCCACTTAATTTGTAAAAACTTTTTAAAATCACCTTGTATTTTACAATATTTATATTTAAGTTACTTTAAGTAATAGAAATTAATAAATGTAATAATGTTTTAATGTAAGAATAACTTTAATTTTGAAACATATCAATAGTAACGTTATCTAGGAACAAATTGATATTTAAATTGAAAGTTTATGACAAAATTTTACTCAGCAACTTTTATTTAGTGACATAGCTGTGCCGCTATTAAAACAATTGTACATATATTTCTAGTTACATAGTTCTATAGCACATAAATTTCTAGTTTATTTTTGCTGTTGAAAAAGTAAGTTTAATTTTCCCTGTTTAAGCAATAAAAAATCTCATATCAGGGTTCGAGTAGCAATTAATGTTTTTATGATACCAGTGAAACAAATGGAAATTTTATGTAATATGATTGTACATGATGTATTTCAGTAAATGATATGATTTACATAAGATGGCTCATATGATGTATTTCCGTTTGCCTACCATTCATAAGCTTTTGAAAAGGTGACTACAGTTATTTCAAAAACCTCTATGGAGGAAATAACAAGTTTATAGTTGGAAGAAACCTTAAAATAAGAAAGTTATTAAACAAAAATATAAAAAAAGTTTGAATGTACAATCCAATTTTGTAATAAAGATAAAGAATAAGTAGACATCAGTAAAACTACAATGTAAAAACGTTATAGAAAGCTATGACTGATTTATTTTGCAGAATTTTCTAAATAAAATTTAACACTGAGCCATTTTCTTTTAAAACATATTAATATTAATATATTTTATAAATTCGATGAAAAAAATGCATAAAAAAGAAAAAAATATCTAAATAACAAATTGATATTTAAATTGATATGCAGAATCAATTTGAAAATTATAACAAATCAAATGAAAATTGGAAAATCAGAACAAAAGACCATGCAATCCATACAAACAAATGTGGTAATCATTTAATCCTATGATCCTTTTCTTGAACCATCATCTAAATAAGTGTAAAAGAAATATTAAGAATATAAATATTGAACACTAAAAAATTATAAGAAAATAAAAGTGACTCATTGAAGCAGTATATCAATAAACTAGTTATAAATAAATAAGTTCATTTAAAATACTGGACACAAATAATAGAAACTGATTATAAATAACATAAAATGCTATTTTAAAAAGATATTATAAAAGCTCTGCTCATTGCATTCTTCATGCATTTAGAAATCAAAGGATTTCAAAAGCTTACAACAGGCAGAAATAAGGAAAAAAAATTCAGTTATAAATTAATCTTAATATCCTATTGCAGTTAATTGTGTCATGATATTGAAATAAAAGTGATACATGGATTTCCCAGAGATAATAGGGAAATTTAACTTTTATATTAGAAATAGTATACATACTTTTACACAATAATTGCTCTAATATTAAAACTTTATATTTTACAAAAATGTTTCAAGAAGTTCATGAATGGCAGTCTTATTCGAATTCTTTACAGCATGACAAGAAATTTAATGAGAAAAAACATTAATGGTTGAAGCAAAACAATCATTAATTCTAACGAATGATATAAAATTTCATAATTTTGCTTTCCCATTTTCATTTATCAAGTTCTCATTTAAGAATAAGTGCAGATTTAATAACTATTAATGCTTAAACGGATGGCACTATAATTCCTTATTTATAATAATTAATAGTTTAGAAATATTCCTTGCAAAATACAAAATTAGCTTTGAGTGCATTTTCTCCTTCCTTCAAGAAGAACATGTTGCTCATCATTTCTGATCTCGAGTGGAAGAACAATTTCAAATTTGATGGGTAAAATTAAACAGACATAAGTATCGACGATTATATATGAAGATCCTTGACATGGTCTTTTTAACATTTCCTGTTCTGTGGATCTGATACCATATTTTTCATAGAAAACTTTCTTGAGTCCTGTAATGAACTTAACCGTTTCTATCTTTGTCAATTTATTAAACACAATGTTTATAAAAATCACATTCAAATAAAGCATGTTGCTATAACAAAAGAAATCAAATTATCTGCAAACAATTTGTTTCACAAAACAATAAAATTTTAAGAAATTCAAAAATTGATATTTTTATTATCTCTACCAAAAATTGATATATTATCTCTACCTTCTTGTGATTTCTATTCTTCAAAATCAATGAATGATTATAGAAGTTATCATTTTACAGATCATCATACAGATTTAACATAAATGATCCATTTAAATTTTAAATTACAAGGAAATTTATACATTCATTGTAAGTATATTTTGAATAAAAATTTTATTGTTTTAATCCCAGTTGAAAAAAGAAAGTTTTGCACATTTCAGTACTGGTCAAATATTTAGTGAATTGATTTCTTTTCTAGTTGGCTTTACAAATAAAAACCTTGGAAGCATTAAAAATAAATTTAAATTCTGACTTCATAGTAATTGGAAATAAAATAATTTTTTTTTAATTGCTCTAATATCAAGAAAAAAAATCTTTGCTATGGATTTTCAAATAGAAATGGCTGATTTGCAGCATAGTGATATTTCCAAAGAAAAAAATCAGCATCAATTATAATAGAAATTTTAAGAGTAATCTAATCACTGGGTTGAATCAGTTAACTTATTGTGGCTTAACTTCTGCTTTCAGAGGTACTCATTTGTATAGAAAAATTTCTCTAAAATAAAAATCTAAAAAGTTATTTATACATCCGATATATGAAGTTTCACCAAACTTCACAAATAAATTTAATTCATAGTGCAAACAACAATCAGTAAACAATTATAGTGTTACTGTTAAATGTGAAGAAGAAATTGCTCTGGAATAAAATGCCAAGCATTACAACAGATAGAGCCAGAGCTTTCGATTAAAAACAAATCACAAGTGCAACATGCAAACAGTAACATCTTCTATCTTTTCTCGAATTACAGTGACCACCTGCAAAATTTAAATGATAATGTCACAAGATTTCACAATTTTGAGAAAAATTGTGCCTACATTCAATTTGCTCTCCTATTTATTTAATGATAATATTGATACAGCATCTGAGAAACTGTAGCTTGAACTTATTTATTTGAACTCAGATCATAGTATAAATTTATTTAATGGTATAGCAATAAACGAATTTTATAAATCTCAGTTTGCTGAAAAATTTTCATGTACAAAGACATTTACTAGATGTGTTCCTTATATAATTTCCTGCTAGAAATATTCTTTACATTATATCTTATAAAAATGTTCTTTATATTTGGTTTGATATACATTCATTTCTGAGCAAAGTTTTCGCCTAGATCAACAAAATTAAATAATGATACAAGTTGACTGACATTTATTTACAGGCTGATGAAAAATTCAAAGAGCAAATTAGTACACCTATCCTCCGATTTACACTGAAGATAGGTTCCTTAGAAAACTGTGTAAATCGAAATCGTGGATTCTTATACGTAAAGCCGTGTAAATCGAAAACAATTTAAAATGTGCATAATTCAGTCCTTTATTTCAACATAAAATAAAACTAATTATATCTTAAAAACATAAAAATAACTGTCTATTTATAAAATGACAAAAATATAAAGGTATATGTATGTAATTCATTTTAAATATAGAAACGAGAAATATAAATTAAAGAATTTAACCAGAAATTTAGTTACTGTTATCACTTTCGTAGACTCTTAATCTTTTATTCCTGATTGGTATGATATCACTTTCATCACTCCATAGTGGTTGATGCGATTAAGTTCGATGTTAGATGAATTAGAAACAACTTCAGATGGGCGAACCTTGGTAGTGAAATCCGTAATTAACAATTGTGTTTCGTTTTTGATCAAATCTTTATAGACCTCCTCATATTGAGTTAAGCGTTGAGTTACCTGAATGTTCACTTGATGTACTGTGCCTTAAAGATCGAAATTATCCCTTGATCTAATGGCTGCAATAAAGAAGTCGTATTCTTGGGTAAAAATACAACTTGCACATTTTCGTGATGTAAATCTTGAGGATGGCCTTGAAATTTATAAACCGTGTAAACCGAGTACCTAGTAAATCGGGGGATAGGTGTAATGTATTTCAAGTGTAGAAAAATGTAATCGGGTACATTTGTCTTACTTTTCATTAAAAGTGTTCTAAAATTAAATGTACTTGTAGCTACTTAAATTAGTACAATAAATAAATTGAATAAAACTTCCTCTATTTATTTAATTTATACTTATTAACTTTCATAGTTTATATGTATACTTTTTTCAACACAACACTTACAAATAAATGTAATCTTTTTAAAATTGTAACCCTCCAGTAAACTCCCCTTCTACAATGTAATCTTTAAGGTAAAACAATTGCTAGCCCTTGTGTTATAAGGTCTATGAATATTTTTCACTAGTGCAGATTAAATTTAGCAATTTTGTCAAAAAAAATCATTCTAAATAAATTAAGAAACACGAAACCTTAGTACACATATCAATCATTTCACTGAAAATCCTTAAAATATTTCCTACATCAAAAAAGCAATTACTGCAATTAAAGCCAATTTTAATTGCTGATATTTATTAATTTTTGTCACACACATTTATATTAAATTAAATAACACAATACAGAAATTTAAGAACTTTTCCCATACATCTTGAAAAATTCAGAAAATGATTTTTCCATCTAGAAAACTAGAGCTATTGTTTTGTAAATAAGAAAAATTAAACAATTGTAAGACATTATAATTTACAAGTAAAATATACTTATTTTTATTTTTATACTTAATTATTTTTATTTTTATACTATACTTAATTTTATGATTTAAAATTAAACTACCTTTTCCTGAGACATGTCTTTGTACTCCATTTTAAGATTATCTAAATTGATGACAAAGTTACTAGCATCAAAAGTACAATATTTTCCAATAAGTATTCTTTTATTCTCCAAAACTGATTGAACTGTAAATATACAAACATTTTACTTCTTTAAGTAAAATATTTTCTAAGTTATCATTTTCGATTGTGAATAAAGAAAAATTATAATGAAGTTAAAAATATATATAAAAAATATTTATGCAAAAACGTTTAAAAATTAGGTTAATTAATCATTATTTTAGATAATTGGATATATTTAACAATAAAAATGTGGTGTTATAATTTTCTTATTAACTATCAAAACTTGTTTCCAACAAAACTATAGAAAAATCACAAAATTAAATTTATATTAAAATACGCAAAACATAATTATAGATTTGCGACCAAAATTTTATACAAACAATGAAGTTCATACAAAAAAGAAAGCCATTATTCTTAGATGCATTAATTACAATAAGAATTGCAAAAGAAAGGAGAACAATACTCATTTATTACAACAGCATGAAGAAATATACAAATAGCACATATTTTCTTTATAAACTTGATCATATACGATTCTACTTGAGAAGATGTGAAGGTCTATTGAATGACTACAGAATCCAGATAAAATAATTTTCATCAATTTACTTATAAAATCTAAGTTTATTTACAAATCAACAGCAGATCATTGATTTTTCATCCAAGGGTTCAAGTTGACTTAAAATGGAAAATGACTTAATTTTCTTTTTATTTTTACCTTTTAATGATTACAATTTTTAAAATCTTGAGCTGAGCAGTTTTTGAAGTGAACTGTTAAGAACATATTCATGTTCTATCTTCATATCAGTAACTGTTAGTAACTGCATTCCTCACTTTTTAGATACTGTTGTTTATCAAAACCTATGATCTGTTTGTAAGAACACAGTGAGACAAAATATTTTACAACTTTATTATATTGTTTAAATAAGGAGGTTGTGAATTAAATTAAATGAAGCACTGGGTTACTTCTGATAGCATTTAAATATACAAGTTAAGAAATTCTTTGAAATATAGAAAATTACTTTGGAACACTAATGAAAGAGCAGCAAAATTAAATGATTCTGTAGACTATGGGGTTTCACATCTATATAAAACATCAAACACCTACAGTTTTTTTTTATTTATATTTACTAGTTGTAATTTTGAGAAATTCTTGTTTTATTTTCATTTATTAAACTAACATGGCTACAGGGTGCATCTTTTGCTTATTTTGTTACAATCAGTTTCATTTTTTACTAAAATGATAGCAATGGAAAACTAATTCAACATTTTTCAAATTGAATTTCTTTAAAACATAATTATCATAAGTCTATCATATATTTTCCATTATAAAATAATACTCTTTGATTGCATGAATTTATTAGATTGTATATTGCAAATATATAAAAAAAAAACTCAGAATTTCTACAGAAGTTCATAAAAAACAACTTTTATGCATACATATTCCCACTACTCAAATGGAACTCTTTCCCAATATTAGTCATTTGTTTATTAAAAATAAATTTCCTATTTTTCATTTTAATTTTAAGATATGCAATAACGAAAACCCCATTTAATTTTTAATATTATTCATGAATGTTACCTCAAATTGATAAATACCACAAGTGAATGTGTGATTTATTCTATTATATACGTAAACTTTTACCAAATATAATTGTTTTATAAAGTTTGTGAGGAAGTTACAGCTTTTAAAATTATTGATGAAAGTAGTTCCAATTTTCAAAGAAAAAATACTGCAAAAGTAAAAAAAAAAGATAATTAAAATAGGTTTCCCAAATTATATTTTGATATAGGGAACAAAAATTTATAACCAAACAAAATCAAAAACTAAAATTACTTAGACTAGAGTGAGAAATGACTTGAATTGGTTTTTTTTCCCTGGGGACAGGTATAGCATCTGGTTTCCTTGCTACAATTTTGTTCCGTACTCTTATAAGGCATTTCTTACTAGAATCTGCTTTACAAACATAACAAAACCATCCTTTATTTTTTAGTATCTAAAAATAAAAAAACATATGTTTATAAATAATAATGATTTGTACAAATTACAAAAGGTGTAATACACAAATAGCATACAATTACATACAAAATGGCCAGTAAAGTTTTATCCTAATTAATTAGCTACTTAATGGCCATCATATTTTGAAATAAAAAAGGTACTAAGATATAAGAAGGTGGTTGTGCACAAAAAGATAAAATGATTTGCAATATGTCTAGTAAAAAAATTTATAACTTGGCAATTCAAACTTTAAAAACTAAATGATTTGGAAAAATTGTAAATCACAAAATTGTATTTAAATACCAAATAAAACCTGCATTTTAATATCAAATGATACATTCTCCACAGATATGTGAATACACTAGTTTTTGTGTATGCTAACACAATTACCTGATGAAATACAAAGAAAATGCAATTGGTACTTATTAGGCAAATTTACCATTAGTATTTTTTTGTACTCTGAAAGACATAGTACACATTTGAACTCAAGGATGACTCTTACAATGCATATTTCGCAGTCTGCTGTTGATAGACTAGTATAAGCATTTGTTAAAAAGGTGTGGAAGATCTATCAAAATTGTCAGAAATATCTCATAAACCTGTTTCTTGTGGTAGACCAACAGAAAAAAAAATCTACCAGACTGAGGTTAGATGAGTATATCTTCCATTCAAAGCATCCACAAAAATCCACGATGGGTTGTTCAACTGTCTTGGGTATGCACAGTTGAATGTGTGCCAGGTGATACAATAATGCGCCATCATATTGTCATCAAACGTTCTGCAGTAACCTGAAAGACAATTTGTCCTAGAAATCATTTAATTTGTTTGAAAACAGTTTTAAGAATTTGGCATCAGTGAAAGTATTCATATAAAACAACAGTCGGATGAACCTTCATTAAATGTCTTGAAAATGCAACAGAAAAACTTTAATAAATAACTAGTGGCTCACTTTGACCTAGTGATAGAATAGCACTTTTCAGGTACATAAAGCCCTAGGTTTGATCCCAGCAACTATTAAAGATAGGAGATAAACTTTGTACTTCTGCTTTTTGCATGCACATCTATCAAGGTAAGAGGCTAGGAGTTTTCCAAATCAACTTCTTCACATGTTCAATATCTATAAAGCGTCCTAGAAAGCAAATTACATAATGGATACTAAAATACCATACAACAATATTTGATTGTTGAAATGCTTTTTATGCGATATAATGAAAGATAACAACCCTTGATGACAAATTGGTAGAGCTGTTCTACACACTGTAGATAATTGTATGGGTAAAAATTACCTCATCTTTCTAAATAATATCAGTAAAGAACATAAGTTCTAACTCAAAATTTATTCCTCATGAAGCAATATCAGGTTCAGCATTTCTAAGAATATCCAGACTGCAATGCCTAAAGCCAGACACTTGGACCACCATGGTCGTGTGTCTGAATTGAGTATCTGAATGTCACAGGAATTTTCATATGCAGCTTTTTGCGAGATGACACATACCAATTATTACTCAATATAAGCTGATTTAGGATCATTTTCATCACATACTGCCTGACTCTCATAATTGCTTAACAGCAAGGAAACCATGACAAATGCATGAAAGCTCTCATGATGGAGCAAAATTCTATTAGTATGCACTCAATGAGGATCAAACTCAGGTCCTATTGTAAGGGAAGAATGTAAATCACTGCTAGACCATGAGTCATATAAGTATTTTGAAGAAGTTAAAATCACTTGCTTAGCAAAACGATGCTTTCAAATCAATAAACATTATATAAGAATTTTCTTGGCATTTCAGTGTGCATGGTTTAATTAAGTACTAAATTTCTTGAATATAAAATAAATTATTTAACAACTTTCCTTGAAATTATTTTTTACGACCAAGTCTTTAGTGTTAAAAAGCCAAGCAGGTGAAACATGACTATTTTAGGCATTCTGTATATTTAAAAAAAAACTTTTATGATTACTTTTTTTTATAAATATTTGTAAATTGTGAAACGTAATATATCTTTTCTGCTCCATTGTATTTCAATTATAATGATAAAAGATTCTTTAATAACAATGGTATAGAAAATATATATAAGTTCTGTCTTCCAAGATGCAAATTCCTCAAGAAATAAAATTAATCTTTCATTTTTCAACAGTTGTAAGCCTTCACAGAACAATCAACACAAATATTCAGACAAATATATTTCCAATTCAAAAATAGATACAATAAAATATTATTAAATAGAAATAAATCCTAACAATAGAAAAACAAAGAAATATTTCTTCTGCAAAGAATGGATTTTAGTTTTGATAAAAAATATGCCCCATGTACATCTTAATTATGTAAAATTACTATTACAAACTAATTAAGAAATCAGAAGCTATAGTAAAAATAAAATTTACGGTAACAATCAAATACCGAAATTTTTTATTCAGGCATTAATGCACAGGTATTTTCTTTTTGCATGCACAGCATTTACATATGAATGTTTTTTTTTTAAATTATTAAAGATATTACTACACAGTTAAACAAACATGAATAAAGACAAATCTATATATAAAATTAAGATTTGTATTTTTAAAAATTCATTTCCCATCCTAAAAGTAAAGAACTGGAGATCAATTGCTGGGAGAAAGGCAAATTGGGAAAAGCTTCTGAGAAAGGCCCAGGTCCACAAAGGGCTGTCGTGCCAATGCTGATGATGCTGAAAAATTCATTTCATGAGAGCATAATCAATTATAATTAAGAACAAAAATACTATTCTATTTTAATAGCTCAATACCATATTGCATGATATTGAAGAAATTTGGTATATAAATTATCATTTACAACAGAGCTTATTACAACTCATTAAATACAGGTCTGTTTAATTGAGAGAAAATATGGGAAATACAAACTTAGAAACAAAATGCTTCTAAGCAGCATATCAGCTAACTTCTTTAGAGAAAACTTAGAAGATCCAATAAAAAAAATTTAAAAACATTACATACTTTTGCATATGCATAAATTATATCATAACAACTATTATAGCCTAACAGCTTAGAACTGCAAGTTTTATTATTAACATAAAAATGATTTGAATAAAAACAAACCTAATTTATTCCAAAAATTAATCGTCATTAATTTCTACTTAACTATGAAACATTTTTAAATTGCAGATAACAATTCTTACATCCTTGGCATTTAAAAAATCGAAATATTTTTCAAAACATTTTGTGAACAAGCAAGAATAAAACTAAATTGTTTTTCTAAATAGTACAAAAAATTCGCTCAAATTTTACATTGCTGTGAAGCATAACATTAGAGTGAGTATGGCACATAAACTTTTCATCATCTTTCATCATTCTTTACATAGAACTAATCAAGGACTCATTTACATTTCAAATGCTGTTTGAAAAATCCTCAAATTTGTAAATAATTTGTTTTTCTTTCTTCTTTTTAGAGAAAATGTCCAAATAAGGACTAACTGTGCCAAATAAATAGGAACCAATTTTTTAATGCAGGATTTAAAATAATAATAATAATAATAATAAATGGAAATAAAAAAATTGAATAAGTGTAAAATATATAAATTGACATAAAATTGTACATATAAATATAATTAAAAAATTAAATTTTGTCAGAACTTTAAATAAAACATATCGCCCATAAAAATGTAAATAGATTGCAATGTAGTGGCTCCTCAATGAAATTGCTGTGTATTAAAGTAGCACTGTTAGAAAATATGATACAGAATTCATAAATCTGTTTCATTATGAATTATTAAACTGAAGGACAAAGACTGAATCATTCAACTACCAGTTCAATATATAGCTGTTAGATATATATTTAACATATGAATACAAATACAGACAATACGTAAAATTCAAAAAGACAATGTGTGGTTCAATTTTTTAGACCCATTACTTTTACTTCCTTTCTATTAAAGGCAATTAAAAAGATGATAAATAAATACATCATAGAAGTTAATGTAGTGAATAATTCACGTTATAACTGTAAAAATACCAATCAATAGATACATCTACATCATGTAATTTATAACCAGTCCTTTATTTTAGAAATGAACATTTAAAGCCAACATAATAAAACAGTTTTCATTGGCATTCAGGGTGCCTTTAAAAAGGTACAAATAAAAACACCTTACATATTCTTACTAAGAAAGACGTTAATGACACCATCTGTTATGGTGTAAATAATCTTATTTTTGACCCAATTCCTTTTATTGATAAGCAACATTATGGTATGAAATGATGATTTAATTTAAGCCACAGTGAGATACTCTTAAGGTATTGTTTTACCACTTATCTTTTGATGTTGTAACATAGACTTTTATATAGAAGTTCTACCAATATCTACATAGCCTGATTAGACTATGTAGAAGATTTTGTTATAATCTTTAAAGCAAATCTGACAAAACAATCTCTAGAAACATGGCCTCTAAGCCATTAGAGAATTTTTGTATAGGTGACACTCTTGGTATTGTTGTCACTTATCTCCGATGGTCTGACCGAGACAGAAAAGGTCCATAAATCCATTGACGAGTAAAAAGTCAGAAACGAGGAGAGGAGAAAAGCAAATTTCCTCCCAAAGAAAGCCCAAACAATTTACAATATGATTAGCATACTTTTGGTAAATCTGAAAAATGAAACACCGTGGTTATTTTTGAAAAAATAATTAACTTTTAATCTTAATACTTCGTTCTAAAATTTAGAGGTTTTTTTTTTAAGTGAACCGAAAATGGAGTAAATAATTGTATGAAAAAGTTTTCACTTATAGAGTTCAATAATATTTTGGAGTTGCAAAATTGTTATTGAAGAACATCTAACTAAAATTACAAAGTCGTACATCAAATTTATATATTGACAAGCTATTTTTTTATTACTTTATTATGTATAGGCTCAATTGTCAGGTGGTCTATTGTTAGGACAGTAACTGCAAAACCTTGTGAAACTAAGTTCTAAAAATTGTTTTATGTATCTATATAAGGTTATATTAAAAATCCTACTGTAACTATAACAGTCACTTGTTAAGCATTCACTACATAATCATATAGAAACAAAAGAAAAACAAAATTTGCATTAAAAAAACTCATGAGTACAGATCAATGAAAGGATTATAGATTTTTATTTTTGGGCAGCATTGATAGTGGTGCTACTTACCACAATTTTATCAGCATGTATTTTGATAACATGATTGTTAAATACACTTTATACAAATCATATGAATCAAATTTATTTTACTAGACTGAAATAAATTTGTTGGTGATAAGAACTGCATTTATTACTACACAGATGGTTCTAAGATGAGATTAAATATTGAAGGCAGTGATTTGTAGATAGAAAATAAATTTTTATGGCAGCTATACAGCTTCGCTCCAAGCTGATTTTTTGCCATTTTTATGCACAATGAAGTTTGCTGCGAAAGAAGCTACAAGCTGAAAAATATTTATTTGCTATGATAAACAAATTGCACTTCTGGTTTTACAGGTTTCTTGAAATTTCAGTCCTCATTTGAGAACATGACTTTGTTTTGAGTAGATTAATTAAAATTAATATCCTTACTCTTATGCAAGTGGCTGAACAATCGGTATTCATGATAATGAGTTAACTAATGAACTAAAACTAATTTTCGCTAGATTTGAACCTGCTTGGCACCTAAAAATAATTAATCAAAGGGTGTGTTTTTTATTTATTTATTTGCAAGTGAAAAATATATTTTTTGAGCAGGAGTAACAAGTGATCAGAGCCAAGTTAAATTATTAAATTACAACAGCTATAGAACAAGGAACTGCTGAAAGCAAAATACAATTTTTGAGCAAGTGTAATAACAGTGATTAAGGACAAGTAAACTTATCAACAGAAAATGTTTAAGTAGAAAAATTGAGCTTCTTACAGAATACAGAATCTTGAAAAATATCACACTATCATAAGAGCTTAAATTTTTTAAGTTTCTATGGAGAAAAACTGATTTTTTAAAGATAAAAATTTTTTGCTCTTAAACCTAAACATAATTAGATTAAATAGAGGAATTGCAGAATATTCTTGTGAAATAACTGCAGTACACTGCACTAGCAACTGGTCTGTATAATAAGTGACTTTTTTTTGGTATACGATAAAAAATCATTAGTCACAGAGCTGGTTCTTTTTGAAGAAAAACTTATTTAAGTCCAATGAGTTATACTCACACACAAATATTACTAATATATGAATAATTTTTTATTAAATTAAATATCAGTAATATTTGATTTAGCAAAAACTGTTTACACACGGAAATAATTCGCCTTTTATCATCTATCCTAAATGCTGCTAAAAAAAAATCAAATAAAAGATATTAGAAAATTATGATAATGCGAAATGCAAAATATAACAAACACTTTTAAAAAGTTCAAAGAGTGGTAAAAGATGGATCCTTCAAGATACAAACAGAAATAATCTAACTGCTTCATTTTAATAAGAAATAAATTTTAAAAAAATTTCAGAACCTATTGTAAATTTTCTAAGCAAAATCTAAATTGCTTAAAAAGAAAAAAATTATTTACCATCGAAAGAGATCCTTCAGGTGTAAGGTACTGAATACACAACTGACAAAAAGATCTGGATGAAGATAAAAAGTATTGTTAAATATATAAGCACATAAGTGATGTTTAAAAAAAAAGAATTTGAAGAATCCAGTAGATAATCAAGGAAAGTTAGAAAACAATAATTAGAATAAAAGAAACTTATCAGTACAAATATAACATGTAGTTTTTAAAATAAAACAAATACAAGGGTTAAAATACAAGGATATTAACGATCCATGATATTCTGTTATAGGATTACTCAGGTAAATCAAAAATTCAGATTTCCATCCGTTTATGTAGGAAAACAACAAAAATCTTTTCCTCCTTTATTACATCTTAATTTGGAAAATTAAGAAGAAATAAAAATTTTGCAAAAATACTGAATAAGTATTGAAATTCATTTGTAGTTTTTAATTTAATTATTTAAATAATCAAGCAATTAAAAAATTCTTAATATATATATAGTTCTTTGTTCAACTATTTAATAAGTAATTAAAAGATTACTAAATAAATGTATTTAAAAAATAAGTAAAATTGAAAAATATATATTTTATTTATAATTTGTATATATTATTCAGCAAAACAATATCAAAAAAAGGAAAAGTAATGGAAATAAATGTATATAATGCATAGATGTAAATTATTTGCTTAAAATATATTGAATATTCAATGAAAACAATTGTGATTCACAAATATGCAAAATAAATTTTAGATTATTTCAAAATATATATATTTAAAAAACTATTTTTAAAACATTTCTTTAACTGATACATTTATGTTTTTGATTAATAGGGAAAACAAAATAAATTCAATTGACAGATACCAATAAATTATCATTCAATTTGAAATCCAGTTATTCTAATCCTAAAAACTTTATTTCTTTATTCCTCTGTATTAAGCTTAATAGTGCCCTCTTTCCCATATGTTGAAGTTCAAGTTTCATAAATTAATTTATTTATTATTACAAATATAAGTGTATATAAACATGATTTAATTTTTACCCATAAAATAATTTTGTCTCCATTTAAAGAAAAACATTTCACTAAAATAACATTTAAGGATTATTGAATACTGTATGATGATTTTAGCCATTGTTATAGTTTAAAAGTAATTTGTTTTAGCCAAATAATTTAATATACTTTCCTTTGACTCTCCATAAAGAATTATAAAATTATTTAACATATCAGATAGATATAACTTAAAATGAATTAAAAATAAAGAAGATAATATTTTTAATTTTTTTATTACACATGTATTGATCAGGTTTTGATAAAGATATTTTATATTAAGCACAATTACAATTTATCTTTACCTGCTATCTGTTACAAGAACTTAGTCAATTCATTTAACTTATTCAATTCAAACTTAATAAGGAAAAAAAAAAAAAAGAAAGAACAATTCATATTTTTTCAAATAAATCAAGTTAAAGTGTTAAGTAACTGTACTAATAAGTATTTGAAAGCTTTACACACTTTGAAAATTACTTAAATTTTCACTTCAAATATGTTCAAATCAGTAGTAATAAATGGAGTTTTTTATCTATACACTTTCTTGTTAACTATTGTGTATATTATACATCACTTTTTATTTTCAAAATATAAACAGGAAAACTTAATTTATAAAAAGTGGCACAGTCAACTTTTAAAGCTAATTTTACAATCGTTAACTACATTCTAATTCCAATAAACTATCAATCCCTTTCACATTTTCTTATTCAGAATATATAACTCACTTCATAAAATTATAACTATTAACAGTAAATATTTTTTACATTCATTAATATGAATATCTTACCGAAGGCACATAATATTGCTGCAAATAAGTAAAGTACCACCTTGTCCACATAAGATGCACATATCCTAAAAGAATTCATTATTTAAAAATAAAACAAAGATATATTTTTACAAGCATTTAGAAACAAATTTGTAATAATTTAGAAAATTATATAAAAGATTTACAGTGCTTTTAACCTTAATTTGAGCAAGTTAATCATTTTGTGGTATTTTTAAAACAAAAATGGAAAAAACGTTTATTATATAAAAAGAGTTTGTTTGTTGTTGTTTAGTTGGGTTTTATGGCGCAAGGTCCAAATAAGGACAAGCTGCGCCATATATAAAAAGAGAAACTAAAATTTGGGAATGCAAGCTGATAGTTGGAGCCAAATGTATATAGATAAATTTCTTTGTATTTTTATAAGTACAGAGATTAATTAATTTTTTATTTTAAAAATATTATGCAAGCAATTTCAACCAATATATGAAGCAATTAAACGATTAACCAAAATCTGTTAATTACATTAATAAATTTTAGAAAGAAAATTACAAGTCAACTTTTACGTAATTACAATTCAACTTTAAAAGGAACTGAAGTGAATTGTTAATGATTCTATTATTATAAATTGTTTTCCTGATGTGTTAATAAAAAGAGAAAAAACTTGGTTTTAAACTTGTTTTTAATATGCTTTTAACTTGTTTTAACAGTTTTTTAGTCAAGTTTGTACTTTAACAAAACTTCAAAAGAAAATGATAAAGGTAAAAAAATAATAAGATTTGGTGAAAAATAGACTAAGAATTTTCAATCTAAACATAAGTTAAAATATTTAATTCATGTCTACTACATACAATTAGAGGAATAAATTAAATTCCAGGTGAAACAAGAAATTTTAATTTTCATATGTGGAAAGTATAATAGTTATCTCTATAGACTGATAATTATCTCAACAACCCGTTGAGACAAATTACCTCAACAAACAAATGAAATCTAAAGCGGTTCTAGATCTTTAGATTCTAGATGGAAAATATCATATTATTTATGACAAGTTATTTTACTTTTAAAAAGAACAATTGATTTTGGATTCCAGATATGAATAGCAAATGAAAAAAATAATGGAGCAATTACTAAAGTGAAAAGACATGCATTATTGAGGAATTTTTTGATTTTTCTTTCACAATAGTACGTTTCTTCACAAATAATTATTTGTGAAGAAACGTACTTAAAAGAAAATATCAAAAAAGATAATTATTTTTATTAAAAATTTTTTCCAAAAAATCTAGCATTGTTACACGAGACATTTTACAAAGAACTTTTCAGAAGAAAAATATGTTTAAAACATAAGGAAAATAATTTATAATGTCTATCCGAATTTTGATCAATAGAGCATTTCCAACATATTTTAAATGAAAGAATGAGCAAAAAACTTGAGAAATGAGAAAGAAAATTAATAAAAGTTCAGGATTGTTTGCATAACATTGATATTACCTTTACACAAAATGAATGAAGGCAATTTCTAAAGAAAAAAAATAGATAAAATTGGCAGAAAAAAATTATATTTGTTTCCATAATAAACTAAACAAACAAATAATCCTTTAAGGTATAGTTGATGGTTAAGTAACTGTTAAAGAAAAATAGTGACACTTTAAGTTTTACACTGATTAATTCAATCTATTTCATTTTAGATATAATTATGTATGCAAAATAAACATTAAACTAAACACATGTGAGTGGCAATTACATAAAATCATTAAATATTCCAATAAAATTTTAAGATAGCTAAAACACAAAAAGATTCAACTAGAAATAGTATGGAAATTTTGCATTATTTCATGATATTTAACACAAAAAAACTTAATAAAGTAGGCGAAATATTTTTAGAAATGCGAGAATTAGGAGAGTTGTAAGGAGAAAATGTCAAATAACAAATAACTTCAGAATATAAATTTGGATAAAAATATGATTGTAAATATATAAGATTTTATTCAAAGTTTTTAAAATAAGCAAATGCAAAATTGCAATTTCGTCTTTGCAACCATTAACATCATGGCTGAGTAATGAACGGTTTGCCATGTTAAAGGGCGCAGTTGGTTGGCAAAATTTATATCTCAATTAAAATTTTTGTTTCACATTGTATATAGATAAAAATATCATTTGAATAGAAATATTAAGTAAATTAAATCATTAAATCAATAGCAAATTTAATTAATGTATCAAATAAATTCCTTTTTATGGGCTAAGTTTATTTTTGACATACTGGCATGTTTATAAGGATTTTGAGTGTACTGTTAATCATTAAATAAAAGTGATCACTGAAGACCTCACATTTTTTGATAAAATATTTTTTAAACTATTCAAGTGAATAAACTTTTGTGAATACAAAATTTTAAATTTATTTAGTTTACTAAGAATTAATAAAACATAAATTAATACGTTTTAAATTTCCAATTATTAAGAGATAAATATTAATTTTAAATTAAAAAATATTAGGCACTAGTATTTTCACATAATTAATATGCATCATTTGAAAACAAGTATACTAAATTGCTGTTCTATGTAGTATGCTAATATTCTCTGACTGGTATTTATTTAAAACTGTTCTATTTATAGAGAAGCAGTTACTATATATTTATGGAACATGATATTGTGATGCATTATGAGACAAATTTGTAAATTTAAATAAAGAAGTAAAATATTTACATTCAACTTCCCTTAAATAATATCTGAAAGTTAAAATGATATTTTGTTACAGCAAGTACTGTCTAAGCAAGCAATTTTGTTTCGTTAATTGCAAATATATAAAAAAAATAGAATTTCAGATAGTAAACTAGTGAAAAACTTAGAAAATTGTTATAAAAACTATGAAAACAAATTATTTTCAGATATGTAACTTTCATACCAATCTGTTGTATTTCAGCATAAATAGTAAAATTGGAAGATAAAATTAATCAATTGAAATCATAATCTTTACCATTTTATGAGAGTACAATATATCAAGCACATCTTTGCTTGTGATATTTACTCGCAGTAAGTGGTATAAAAAATGTTAAATATTTTAATTTAAAAGAAAAAAATAAAGATGTTTTTAACGAATTGGAATATATTTTAAGAAAAATAGTTTAAATTTTGAGGCTCATTTTGAAATAATGACAAATGGAGGCATTACTTTGGTAGGTAAAAATATCAGTTGTTGATATGCTCAAGTGTTATCAATGTATCACATAATGAACTCATTAATATAATAAATTGCATTTGTTCACCTGCTCTTCAGGTATATAATATTGTATACTAATATAATACATTGATAAAAATATAACACTTCAGAAGGAATCCTTTAGTCTTAATATATTTATTTTTACCAAAATTCTAAAGGAATACTGCAGATAATTTAATCAAATTTCAAAATGATTCCGATGCAGTTGTTTTAAAAAGCCAAGAGTTTAATTTTTATTTTTAAAATTTATCATTGTTTAAAATTGTTATAAATACAGATTTTTAATTTCCTGAGTGAGTATAAGTTCAGAAAATTTGTTTATGGAAAAATGTTGAGAAAATTTATGTTTACGGAAAATAATGTTTATGGAAAAAGAAACGTTAATAATTACAATGCTTTAAATTGTTAAAACAGTTTCCAAAATGTTTTAAAAAAAATCAACGATGATTAACTTAATCGTCTGCTTTAACTGTCTCATTTTATTTATTTTATGGAAGTAGCAGTATTTCCAACTGAACAATGGAGATAAAAAATTATGAAAAAAAAA
This sequence comes from Latrodectus geometricus, assembly GCA_026290005.1. Lineage (NCBI taxonomy): Eukaryota > Metazoa > Arthropoda > Arachnida > Araneae > Theridiidae > Latrodectus > Latrodectus geometricus. The sequence goes on along the minus strand of JAPDSC010013854.1, from coordinate 369,825 downwards.
TTGTCTTTTTTTGTTTTTGCTGTGAATGTCGACATCTTAGCTATTATTGAGAGCTTAAAATCCTTTGAGATTAAACGTCATAGAGAAAATTATTTATAATTCAAATATTTCTTAAAGATGAAGACAATAGAAACATTACTTTTAATTGTTTGATAATTTTATTTTTAAAATTCTAATATTAATGTTAAAAGATTACATTCAATACAAGCGTTTGGTGATTTCTGTGAAGTCCAGTCCCATTAAATCTGAATAAATAATATTTTGTTAGTGATAAAAGTATTTTGAATGTATTCATAGAATAAGCATATATAGACAAATTGTGACTTTAAATTACAGTCAATCTCACAGTAGCTTTGTTTGCTTGTTAACTTACTTAAAAAAATTAGTATCAACATGTAATGTTAATTGAAATCATCATTCAAATTTATAACATTTTTATATTTAATTAGTTTTACTTTTAAATCATGTTGTACTTTAACAAATGATAACCTTTTAAATTGTATTTAATTACATTTTTTTCATAAATTCTTAAACTTTTACCGAAATAATTGAACAATTATCAAAAATCCATGAGCCTACGATGAAAAAACTGACACAATTTGGAAAAATTCAAATAAAACACATAGGTTAAAAAAAAAAATTTAATAGCTCACATTATCATTAATTTTATTACATTATTGCTAATTTTAATTTGAGCAAACACTTTGAAATTTTAAGTTGTTAAGGAATGTAAAAGAATATTTACTCAACTAAGATGCTATGTTAAATAATTTTTTCGTACTGTAATTAATATAAAAGAGAACATTTTTGATAGTGTGCACTGTAAATCTATGAAATAACATTTTTTGTGATAAAAATAATTTTTGTAACAATACTTTTTGAAATATTTTGGTCTATATCTTAATAAAATTTGATATTTTATGAGTAAATTTTCTTTAAATATTAAACAATAACATCAAAGTATACATACCCAAACCTTTCCAGGAGGTAGACTGGATATTCGATCAATATTTTTTTTACATGTTAAACAAATACCTCCAAGGAATATTGGATGCTGGGCAACAACACGGGCATTCGATTTACAACAACTAATACAGATATCTATTAATAATTAATTAAAATTGGATAAAATTTAGAGGAAAATATTAAGTACTGAATGTAATTATTAGAAGTAGAGCAATAGAAGTAATGGAGTTTAAAGCAACAAATAATAAAGACAGAATAATTCAAAAATTTATTATGAAGAAAAATTAGCAAATCTTATTTTCAGGTTAATAAGATAATAATCTGTTCAGGAACATATAGCTTAATGTCAGGTTATAAAGTTAATAATCTATTGTGAAACAATTTTTGATGATGCTTACAAAATTTAAATTCTTTTCAATGTCTCAATATTGTTATTTTATAGATTTGTCTTTCCTTCAAGATCAAAATCAAATATAATAAATTTACTTTGAATCATAATTGATGCTTTAATTATTCCAATAAAATTAATTCAGTTCAATAATTATCAAAAAGATTTATTTTCTTAAATCAACTTGATCCAATATAAGATGTAAAAATATTTTTAATTCTCCCTCTACCATTTTGAATGAACCCTTTCATTAGCATTTATATTTAATTCTTATTTCTAAGCACTATTATTGTATAAATTTTAAAAAATGAGCGATTTTATACAAAAATAACGACAGTGAAGTGAACATTTAAAAATATTTGACTTATTTGTGAATAATGAAGCTAAAAAAAATAATTTTACAGATAAAAAAAAATTTAGTTTACAGTGATGGAAACAGAAATATTATTCTCCTAAAATCAAAAAATCGAGAAGAATAGGTATAACAGATCCACAGCAAGTGATAAAATTACTTAATATTATGTCCCTCATTAATTAAGGAAAACTCGCTTGAATCTAAAATGCAAGTTTTCAATGTGAGTTTGCAACATCTCCTTCAACATATATATAATGGTATTTATTTTTTATCACCTAATATACTTTTAAGTTAATACAAGAGCACTTCAATTTAAAATAAAAAGATAACTTGTTTGTTGATTTTTAAGATAAAATATGTCTTATAGTAAAGTCACAGAATTTTAAAATATAAAGATCCAAATGCATAAAAGGAACAAAAATATAAACTTACTATCTAAATTCTTAGAACCCTCAATAACTGATGTAACCAAGGTTTCTGGGAGAATAAAAAATATTTTGATTGGTTATTTTATTAAGGAAATTCAAAGATGAAGATAACAATTATTTGGGAGTTAAAAGATTTTAATAAAAAGAAAATTTAAATAACAATGATAAAATTAAAAACTAAAATATTTCAGCTCTAGAAAATGTTTTAAATGTTTGAATATTATTAGACAAGAAAAAAATATATTTTTCATTCTATCAAGTACTAAATATATTTCAGCCTGGATACATTGCTCTAAAATTGCAAGAATATACAAAATAACAATTCGATTTGATTTTAAACACCATAAAATCATTTCTTGTTAATCATATTTGTTGATAATTTACAATTTTGGACTATATATAATTTATGTTTGTAAATAAATATTTTAATTCCAGAAATTTAATCGATGCCTAGAATGAACCTGAAAAGAAATTATATTCCTTCTATAATTATTATAATCAAACTAGTGTAGTTCAGATATATAAGGAAATTACACATTTTTCCATTGATAAATTAGATTTTAAAATCACAACTTTAACAATCATGCGCCTTATATCATACATTCAACATATCACAGGTCACTTACATTTGAATTTAAATACATATAAGGTTAGTGTAAAAACAAAAAAGCATAGCCCAAACCATAAAAAATTAAAAAAAACTGATTAAGATAATCTTAATATCCAAACAGTATATAATTAAAAAGTTGACAACCCATGTATATGCTTTAATAAGGTTAACATAAGTATTTTTTTTTTAAGACTGATACCACACTTATGCTAACATAAATTCTTATCAATTTTAAAAAATATTATTCTGAAATATTTTCATACATATTGTTCCTTACAATTAAAAGCTTCCTAAGAGAATGCATAGACCCTTAATTTTAAAAGAGGAGCAAACACATCTTCTTTTTAAGAATTTCCATTAAACTTACTGTACATTCATAATCAATGGCTTAAAAATGTCTTAAACTAAACAATTTTAAATTGAATTAAATACCGCCACATTTAAATGCTTTAAACATTAATATGTTGCAGATAAAAATATTACTCCCAATCAAGTAAATTACATTATATTTTCTTTTTAAAATTTTCTGGATTATGGCATACTCCCAGTCCAAGATGTGTTCAGGTGATACTTGTTCTTACTTGAATTTAAACCAACTTCAAAATAAATGGTTCATATTGTGAAAATGTTTATGGAAGTCATTTATAAAATATTTTTGAATAGTAAAATACTGCAAAATGTTACAACTCCTTTGGTTTTTATCATGATAATTGTTTTACTAAATGCTGGATATTAGATTTTGTAACTATTAATGAACTGAAAATTCTGCAAAAAGAAACTATTCAATAAACTAAAACAATAATAATGCAGCATCCATTTCACAATGAATATTTTAAAAGAAAAACCAAAACAAGCAAAAGCAAAAATATTTTTATTCCCTTGAAATTGTTTGTTGAATGCATTTCCAGATAGGTAACCAAACCATATTGTTAAAGATTTTCTTAATTTGAAAATACTATATGACACTCTATTCTTTAAATACAGTAAGGACATAAAACTGAACTAGAATTTCAAAAGATAATATGGTGCATTCTATTTTTAATGATTATCATCTTTAGTCAATCAGAAACAGTTTTGTTGTAAATTCAGCAGTATGACAATGTTCACATAGGGTATCAGTTGATCTGGAATTTATTATAATTTCATAAGAATAATGAATAAATAATATGACACTGAATACTTCATTGCAAATAGATTAATCCTTAGTTTTGAAAGACAATTCTTTACTAGGATTTTTCCCGAGAAAAGGCAGATTTTTTCAAAAGTATTTAAATAATTTTAAGTTAATTTTGAGCAGGAATATTAGTTATTTATTCTTGTTCATGCTTTTGTCACTTTATTATTTTCAATATCACTGTGTGTTAATTATTTTCAATATACCATTAAATTAATATTAAAAGTAAAATTCTTGATCAATAAGAAAAATAATTTGCTTTCATATATTATAACCACCTGATTATCTGCAGAATTAATAAGTGCAGCTATAACTGATAACCTACAAAATTATGAAAAACAGGGACAAATCAAATATGCTATTGAAGAATTTATACACAAAATAGGTAATGTAACAACACATATTTAACTCAGTGGAACACTCACTTAAACTACATGCACAAAAACATAAACTGGATCTATGAGATCTGGTTTACATAGTTTTTGTTTAATACTACCAAGATAACTTTAACTGTACTGTATATTATTTAAAGAACAAATATCATGTTTTCATTAAAACAGTAAAAATGATATTTTATATATATATATATATATATATATATATATATATATATATATATATTCTTTTGTCTCTGAGGAAAATATGTCATATTTTTCTTTGGGCAGATATTTAAATTTTTCTTATTGGTTAAATTGGATCACTTGATGAAGAATGTTTTATTAAGTATTCTATGAAGTTTCAGAGGAGGTGATTGATGCATGCTTTTGTTTTGAATATATTCTTTAATGAACTTCCACTTCTCCCATTCTTAATTTTACCTTACTTTGTGTTATTTTTGGAAATATAGAAAACTTGATGTAAAATGTCATTTTTCCTGAATTTGAATTATTGTGAGAGTCCCTATCCTTCTCAATTTGAAATTTATGTTCTTTAGAAGTTTCTCCATAATTTATTTTTGCATTTATTGATTCTTTAAAACATTTATAGCACAGCTTTAAGCCAATACATTTCTTCCTTGTATGACAAATATCAGTTCACTTTACTATGAAATTCAGAAAAAGTTAACTAAAATCTAAATACATGAGCAGATGTGCAAGACATAAAAAACGTTTATATCAAAAATATCAAAAGGGAAATTCAGAAATATGGAAATTACAACAGTTACAAAGTAGTTGACCATCAATACAGCTATTGAAGATTTGGAATGCTTTTAAAAAGAAGTGGATGTTTCTCAACAGAGTTTTAAGAAAGACCAGGCCCATAATACCCAGCACACATACTTGTGAGCTAGGAAATAATTAAATTATTTCCTTCTTACAAATTTACTTCATAAACAAGCCATTAAAAAGTTTCTGTTTTTTCACATTGCAATACTTTTTGAATGAAATTGAAATTTTTTTGGGGGGAGGGGGAGATATTGTGGATAATTTGCAAATTGTATAAGCAATTTGCAGATAATCAGAAATTTACCGTAGGTATTACAAGGAATTTCTCTTCCAACACATTTGACTTTTTCTGCTTTTTACAATTATTTATTCAATTAAAAATTCAAAACACTTGAAAATGAGGATTCAATGATATTTACAAAAATATAATAACAAGAGTTTAATTTAACAAATGATTGTTAAGTTTGAAGTTTCTGTAGATGTCTGAAACTAAAGATATCAGGCAACTTTTGCGTAATCTTGACTGGCTACACTGAAATTAGCAAATATTTGCTTTCAAATTAGTCTGCAAATAATTATCTAAACTCATAAGTTTAGCTCCACAATATCAGTTACTACACATAATAGTTGGAACAGCTTTAATCAAACTAATTTTATGTGTAATAAACTAGTTTAGTTATTTCTTTATTAAATTTTCCAAGCAAAATCCATAAAATTTTGTCAAAAATGAATATTCGTCTTGAAATGCTACACAAACACTACACTTTTATGTTTGTATACAACAGATTTATTCTTTATCAACTAATAACAAACTCAGATAATTTTTGAACTTGTTTTTATTTAGCAAATTATCACTATATTAAATATAAATGTGAGTTTTTGCTAGTATTTTCTTCAGTTATAGAAAATGATATAATATTGACAATGATATTTTTCAAACTGTTTATCAGTATTAGAAATTAAAGCAGAAATTACTGCTAAGTTTCATTAAAATACACTGTTTCAATAGTTTTAAAAAGTGAAATTATTTTATAACAATCACATGAAACATATTGAAATGAGAATTAAATTATTCATACTAAATTTTACAAAAATCTTTCTGAATTAAGAACAGTGAATTAATATAAAATTTAAATAATATTTTTTCTTGCTTAAAATTTCACAGAAATCTAAAATTTTCTGAAATTAACTAGTTATTTCTGAATAAAAATGAAACTAATAACTTTAACACCTTTCTAAGAGAGTAACTAATTTTTGTTCACTTTTCAGCTCAACAGTAAATATTAAACAATATCCTTCATTTCATATTTGACACAATTAAATTTCAGGCAATAAAACCTTGTCAGTAGGAGGAAACTTACTTTTTAAATTTTATCAGCAAAATAAATTAGATTAACAAAACTTACTTATTTGTGCTTCACTGTCACTATCACTGCCACTATTACTATCACTATCATGTAGAAGGCGTCGTTTAAAAGCATCTTGATTCAAAGATTTACAGACAACCTCTGGTAAATCTAAAAAAATAAGGAATAACAAAAAAATACCCATTGATTTCTTCAAATATAGCAGAAACATTTTCAAGTTATTACAATATTAAAAGATATCTTTTCAAAAACACCATGGCATTCAAAAAAATTTTCAACTCTTAAAGATGCCTTGTTTTTACACAAGTTTGAAGTTGAAATGAAGTGTATACAAAATTATTTCAATACACTTGAATTGTAAAAAGTAATACAAGTTTTAGCTAAATAACACAAATAAAACAAAATTTTTAACAACTACTTAAGGCTCTTCTAGAGTACAAAAATGCATAAAAATGTACTCTGATGCTAGGTGCATTTATAAACATTTTAAAAATACACTTATTTTCATATTATGTTAAATGCTTCAAATACCTGTTTATAACATCAACATTTAAAAGTTTTTGAAACATGAATAATAAATCTTTAAGCATTTAATATTTTGTTTTAACTGTGAAATCTAACACATAGCAGTTTTGTAAATATTTTTCTTTCAGAAATATGAATCATTATACTTCCTTTCATTTTCCTTTACTATGTTCAAGTAAAAAATATGCACATCTATAGAGAATGGTTAAGGGTGTTTGCGCAAATAAAGACTACTTTAACCAGGACTTATAATTTAATGTGGATACCGAATCACTACAAATACTTGAACTAAAAATTACATAACTACCATGAGTTAAATTTGAAACCACAGCACAAATCAATAGACCAAGTGCTTGGCTTATTTATTGAAGACTGTTCAGAAGTGAATTATTCTGGGAGCATATGAATCACAAATAAATGTGATTAAAATTTAATTTGAATTCTGATATTATATTAAAAATTGAAATAAAAATTATATCAAAAATCGCCTTAAAATTAGTCACTGCCCTGAAATTCCTTACAACCAACGAATTGTTGAAAAATTCTTCTAAACTACAACATGCGATCAGGATATACATTTTAGGAAATTTTGTGCAATATTTAATTACAATTAGTACAAAAATGCAATATTTCATTGCTGAAACATAAGTGTTTGAAGTACTATTACATCTATACTATTAAAGTGTGTATGCAATTATTGGCTGCAATTGTAATTGAGGAAAATATTATTCGTAATTATACAAACTAGGAATGTTTGTCAGATTAGAAATGATAGTTAAAAGATTACAATCCTTAAAACTTACAATTGATAACATTCACCAGCTATAACCAACTACCTTCTAAAATAATCTGTACTGATAAGTGGTTGAAAGATAAGCCTAGATCCCAGAACTAAGATTTAATGTAGCTCCCAGCTATTTTAAAAAATAAATACATGAAGAAAGATAATTAACTTATACTCAAGTTTTTGAATTAATAATGAGAACATAATAGCTCATTCAGATAAGTAAAATTGTAGGGATAAATGAAAAGTTTTAGTAGTTGTTTTTCTTCAGTTTGAAGAAAGAAGTATCATGTGTGAAAAATGATCATGTCTTACTGTTGAGTATTATAAAATGTTTAATTTTAATCAGAAAAGAATATATTAAAAAGTGCATACTTAAAAAAAAGAATTATTTTAAAACTTATTAGAATTTAATGCCTTTTATACAATCAGTAACACCAAAAAAAGTGCTTTGAATAGATGTAGAAACAGGAGTTTTAACACCAAGTGAAGAAAAATGTGTAACTTTATAGAAAGATTAATTCCTTGGAACGATAGGAAGAACTGGAGAAATGTTTCAAGGCAAGAATTAGGTTAAGGGTGAATAAACTAAAATGTGTATTGTTTAACCACTTAACAGTTTCGTTTTTCTGCCATATTATGTCCAAAAATAAGCACATTTTTTATAAACAATTTTGTATTAAAATCAATTGTATAAACTCAAATCCTCAGTCAAAATTGTTAGAAATATTGCATTTATTAATTTATTTTAAATTTTTAATTAAGTGAAAAAATGGCATTTTTACTTAAAGTGGGTTTTTTTAAGAACAACTAACTGAACTGTAAAGAACATTTTCCGCCACTAGAGAAGTCCGATAACGAACTTTCACAACTGCCGGAATCATTTAGCGAAATTTCCGATTCACTGTCTGATCCAATATCAGAATTATATTCTGTATTAAGCTGCTCACTATCTCTGATTGTAACACAAAATGAGGAAAGAAAGTATTCGCAACGCCTAATACAGAGAGAGCCATCTATTAGAAGCAATGGAAACTAAAAAAATGAGAAAAAGCCGGGCAAATCAGTGGATCGGCGTAAAAAAACATGCTGCCCGAGCGGCGCTCGGGCAAATAAAAAAAGTCCCCTTTCGCTGCACCCGAGCGGCGTTCGGGCAAAACTGGTAAGTGGTTAAAGATGATATTTAATATAGCACATAGTGCTTTCAAACTGTGATAAATGCACTACACTCCTGTTAGCATGTTTATATAGTATAAGATTATCAATAAAATCTTAATATACATTGTTTGATTCTTTTTAGTCAATCAAATTTTGTTTCTTTTCTTTTTATTTGTCAATTAAATTCCTTTTCAGAAAAGTATGCAGTTCAATATGTTAACTTATTTTGACCAACCATATCTCTAAAATGATCTTCTTAAATGAATGTTGTTTATTCAAGTTTATTTTCTCTCTATATCAAAACACAACTAATGCCATACTTAAACTGGGTCAAGATTCAATAGTATACAGCATTTGACTGCAATTGCTGCATAAAAATATTGATGCTTCTCAGCCTACCATCTCATAGCCATACAGTCTCAAGAGCAATAGAATACACATTATTGACCTATGTGCATAAATGATAATTCTAATGGTTGACACAACTTAAAGTTACAGACTTTTCTCATTAATAGACACAATATGAATTTAGACTTTGCAAGCTACATTAAAATCACCTAGTCAATTGTATAATATTAAAGAGGGCTTACTTTTGTAATTGTTTATATATTCATGAAAAAATTGCATATTTTTGAAGAAGTTTTCCAATTAATAACCTTATTATTCCAACAATTAATTGATAAATATCAAAAATACAATGATAACAAAGTTCATTATATTAGCACAATGCATTAACTAATTAGTTTTTATACAAGGTAAAGCAATATAAATTTATTTTTACAATGCAACAAATATAATTTAAAAAAACATGCATAACAAAATTGACACTTAAATGAAATAATCATTTACCGAAATTTTTTCTGTTACTCTTTACAGAATTTTGAAAACCACCTGAAGCCCAATAAAACAATGAAGAAGGATCTCCATATTTTACTTCATACCGATCTGCACAAACCTAGAATAATTAAAATAATTTATTCTAATTGAAGTAAAATAATTATAAAAAACTAAATTAAACTCTGTGACATGACAGCCAATCATGGGCCCAAGGCCTACAGAGCCAATATCTGTTTTCTTGATCGAGGGCAACAGTAATGCAAGGCATATGTCTCAGTTAGGTGGTTAGCCTAATGTGAAAACTCCAGGTGTTTAGCTCCTAAGCATCCTTGGTACTCAGTTTTATTAATTTGCTAAAGGGATGAAAGGCTGGGTCGACCTAGCCTGGCCTAAGAATAAAAGCACAAACAGGTGCATTGGGAGCATGAGCTACTGCAGTGGAATGAATTTCAAGATTCAAATAATTAAATCAATTGAGCTAGTGAAAGTCATTTTATTTTGAATTTAATATTTTCCTTTTATAAAAGTTACATTTAAATTATCAGAGTCTCATAGAATTCTAATTTCACATTGTTCTGACAGTTTATGCATACCAGTGTTTCTATACTAAAATGTTTATATCAATATTTTAAAAAATTTTTTTATATAATTTCTCTTTTAATATTGAATTATGGTATCGAAAATAAGTGTTTTGATATTTGTTCTGAAATCCATGCATTAGTAATATCATCAAGACACGCAACATGCAACAAAAAAGATCATTATGCCACAGGGCTTTAAATATAAAATAACTCTAAGTACTTTAATTAAAATTTTATATAATTAAAATATAATTGAACAATTTGAAATTTAAAATAATTGCAAGAATTCATATTAAGAAACTTTTAGATCTATAATTTGAGATATAAAAAGAGTATTGTTTGTTTAAAGTATTTAATAAGTCCACCTAATATTTTCATAAAGTGAAAATTTTGATTCCACAAAATATTTCAGTCCTTATAACAACTTATTAACATAGTGAATAATAAACTAATTTTAATCAGTATTTAATATTTTAAAAGTATTTTGGAGAAAAATCATTTCTGGATATCACTGATAAAACTTATGTCACACTAAATATATTTTTTAATGTAGAATATACCTTATTAAATATACATTCCTTAAGCATAAATATTTTATAAATCTTATTTCTACAAAACTAAAAACCATTTTTCTGTAAAATAAATATGTATGAATAAAAACAAAAGATAATTAGGATACCATCTTTCATGTTTCCATCAGAACAAATTGTTGAACCATATTTTTTACTACATTTGAAAGAAAATATTCTGGTTATCAATTTAGGTGGAGGAAAAAATAGCTATAGTATAAAGTACAAACAAGGAAATGTGGTTTTTAGTGATAGAATTTTATGGCTTTCTATAAAGAAATTATAGGTAATTAAGTATTCTAAAAATGTCTGGTTACTTATTAAAAAGGAAAATCAGAAACACACATTATTTCATGTGTTGAAAGGTATCCTTGCAAGTGGATTGCTGAGAAAAACAGAAAAGATGTGGTTGTTGTTAATATTTGAAGATTTACATTTTTAACACCACACAGAAGTATTCCAGTAAAAGTCAAAGCTTTTGAAATTGGGTTTCTTTCCGCAACAAAGTCACCTATTCAAAACGCTTTTAAAATAATTAAAAATGTATATGGCATACATTAATTTTTTAAACAGCATCTTACGAGAATATTCAGAGTTCTTAAGATGATATGCAAATGAGAATTTATGGATGAAACTAATAGTTAAATATTAAAAAACTAGAACAATTAATTAGAGGTAATATTTCATGAATTTACATTCTTTTCACTAATCATATAAGTAATGCTTTACTCACATTTTGGAAATTTCTCTGGATGGAGAAAAAAAATCATATCTCAATTCCTTGTTGAGGAACAAAAAATATATAAATTTTAGCATTTTCCAGGCATTTAAGTTCAGGAAATCTAAAAAAAGCTTTTTTTTACTAGGAAGTACTAAAGGATAAGTTATTAGCTTTTAGTTAAACAGGATTCATTAATTTACTTTTGTTTTGCTTGTTGTGCTAAATGCCAAAAATGGTCTGTTAGAAAAGCAAACATTATAACGGAGCATCTAGTGTGACTGGTGAACCTCTAGAGTATTTTGCCTTACCTAGCACCTCAGGCAATACTGGGTGGACCTTTCTGTTCCTGAGCTTTTCATTTGAGTTAATTTAGGGCAAACAATGACAAAAACTGAACTTAAAATACTGCTTCTGCAGGTAAAAAAACCCAAAGTAGGCCATTCTGTTGAAGAAAAGGATACTAAGGGAAAACCAACTGAAGGGGAAGAAATGGACCCTTCTTCAAAAGAGATAGAAATGACCTCTACACCATCAACATCACAAGAGGGGCAAGGAAGCCATTAGTAGCATGACTGTCTCCATGGAGGGGATTAAACTCAAAAAGAGACTTTCTGGTGCACAAAGAAAGAAACTCATGAAAGAGAAAAAAATCGCTGAGGGCACTTGTGTAGAAAACCCAAGCAAAAACAACAAGGCAAGAAAAGACCATGTCCAAGGATGGTACAAGACACTGCCCCTAAGACTGCCAAAAAAGGACCTGAAGGTACTACCTATAAGGAGACTTTGATGGCGGTCAAAATTGGGGTGATTCTTGAGGGACATCCTTCAAAGTGATTATCAGATGAGCAGGCTTGAGACCTGGAGTTGTTGATAACCAACAAAATCTCAAGAAATGATAAGGGCTTCACCCCCACCTTTCTTTCATGCAGACTAGATAATGGGGTACTTATTATCAATTGTTCAGATCTGGAGAGCTCTAAGTGGCTGGAACAGACTGTCAATGAAATAAATCCCTGGCAGGAGCAAACTCTTTAGGTGGGGGAGGCAAGGAAACTTGTCAGAACCACTAAAATCATTGCTAAACTGCCAAAAGTCTGCAGCAAACTGGAGCCCAAAGAGCTCTTGAGGAAGATCAAGGCGCAAAACGTTGGGCTTACCTCTACCGACTGGAATATACTCCATCGGAAGAATGAACCATCAGGACAGACCATTGTCCTTAGCATGCCTGAAATGGATGCGGTTACACTTGGGAGAAGGGGGATATAAATTTTATATTAGACTTTACCAAGTTCAAGCCAAAGTCCTTGACAAACCTTCAGAAACTGATGGGGGTGAAGGTTCTTCAAGCTAACATTCACCAGAGTAGAAGTGGCACCACAAACCTCGCTAAGAATTTTCTTAATGAAGATTTTCACCTGGCAGTGATTCAAGAACCCTGGCTTGTCAGGGGTAGAGTCAGTGGCCTTAAAGGAACAAAAGGTAAGCTCATTTATGATTTTAACAGCTAAGCCAGAGCCTGTATCCTTTTGGATAAAGATTTTGAGGTTTTACCTATAACCGAGTTTATTCATAGGGACCTAACAGCAGTGAAAGTTAGACTCAACATAGAGGGAAAAGATCGAGAAATTGTTTCTGGCTCTGTCTGCTTACCCTATGAAGAGAAGGCTCCACCTGATCCAACACTGCACAAACTCTTGCAGTTTTGTGCAGAACACAAATTGCAGGCAGTCCTGGGGTTAGACTGCAACTCTCATCACATCGTCTGGGGCAGCACAGATACGAACAAAAGAGGTGAGTGTCTTTTGGAATTAATTCTTAACTATGGTCTGGATATTTTGAACATTGGCAATGATCCGACTTTTATAACTTCTAATGGACCTGAAGTAATCGACATTACTTTAGCAACACCGGCTATTAGTAAGAATATCACGAAAAGTAAAGTTGATGGGAGACCATCAGCTTCAGACCATCAAAACATCCATTTCAAAATAAACTAACTCCAGAATAAATATTGACCGTCGCTTCAGGGACCCCATGAGAACCAATTGGAAGAATTTCCAAAGGGATATCATGGGGCTAACTGAACTGGGGGGAAATTGTATTAGAGACAATTATCTAGAAGTCACAGCAGAAATTCTACTGAGTGAAATTCTAGGCTCATACTATAAAAATTGCCCAATGCGTACCAAAAGAGCAAAGCCACAGTGTCCTTGGTGAAATAACTCTTTGGAAACTGAAAGGGCAAATGTTAGAAAACTTTTTAACAAAGCAAAGAAACATTGTGAATGGGACAACTACAAATGAGTACTCACTAACTATAACAAAAATGTTAGGAAAAGCAAACAAGAATCCTGGAGAAAGTTCTGTGAAGAGGTGAATTCAATCTCTGAAGGAGCTAGACTTCAAAGAATCCTTAGAAGGGGTGAACCTATAATGGTTGGAACCTTAAAGGATGAAAATGGCTAATTTGCTAGTACCGGAAAAGAAGTAATGGAAGTTATGGCCAAAACTCACTTTCCGGGAGCCACTGATATTGATAGCAACGAAGGGCAGCATTTCATTGGTTCTGTAAAAAGAATTCAAAGTAATCAATGGACCTATGATAAGAGCATTATCAATCATGATAAAGTGAGGTGGGCTAATTAAACCTTCAAACCTCTCAAGAGTCCTGGACATGACAGAATCATGCCTGTAATGATCCAAAAGGCAGGGGATCTTATTATCCCTGTTCTAACTAGAATATACAGAGCTAGCTTAGCACTGGGATGTATTCCAAAGCTATGGCAAAAGACTAGGATTGTTTTCATTCCTAAACCTGGAAAAAACTATGACCAGGCTGTCTTTTAGGCCAATAAGCTTATCTTCATTCTTTCTCAAAATGATAAGAAAATCATCGATAGGCACATCAGAGACTACCTGGGTAGTAATAGTCCCTTATATAATCTACAGTTTGCCTACCAACCTGGCAAATCTACAGAGACAGCACTACACAAGCTTGTATCTAAGATTGAAGAACCCTGGAGAGAAAGGAAATTGCCTTAGTCACTTTCCTAGATATTCAAGGTGCATTTGATAACACCTCTCATCTATCCATCCTTAATGCCTTAAGAGATACAAGGATTGACCATGCAATTTGTTCAAGGACTAGGACCCTATTTTCGGATACAGTTATACAAATGAAAATCTTCAATAAGACATTTGAAAAGAAGACAACCAGAGGCTGTCCACAAGGAAGTGTTTTATCACCATTACTTTGGAATCTGGTTGTAAATAGCCGATTAAAACATCTTAATTCTATAGGTTACTATACCCAGGGTTATGCTGATGATATTGTCATACTCATCCTTGGTAAAGATTTTCACATAACTTGTTAACTAATGCAAAATGCTCTAAGTTATGTAGACAAATGGTGTAAGGAAAGGAATCTGGACATAAATCCACAGAAGACCAACCTTATACCATTCACAAGAAAAATAAAAAGGGAGGGATTCTTTATCCCAAAACTTTTTGAAGTTGAAATCAACATTGCTTCTGAGGTGAAATTTCTGGGCTTAATTCTCAACCAAAAACTCACCTGGAAGAAACATGTTAACTGCAAAATCAATCAGGCAAAAAAATGCATTATGACATGCAGACACATGCTTGGTAAAACTGGGGTCTACAGCCAAAAATAATGTTTTGGATGTACACAGCAATTGTCAGGCCTACTTTTAAATATGCATCTGTGATATGGTGGTGTAAGGTGGAACAGAAAACTGTGAAGGACAAGCTTGGAAGTCTGCAAAGAATGGCCTGCTTGTGTATCACAGGTGCAATGTCCACAGCACCTACCAGAGCACTAGAGGCAATTCTGGACCTGACTCCATTAAATATCTTCATATGCAGCACTGCCAGAATAACTGAATATAGAATGAAATTGCAAAATCAGTGGTGTGATAAGCCCTCTTCTAGAGGTCATACTACTATTACCAAAAAAATCAACCACGCAACTCTCCAAATGCCTTCAGACAGCATGGAAAGAACACACGTGTTTGAAAGACCATTTGAGGTAGTTTTTCCTACTAGAGAAGAATGGAAAGCACGATTGAAAAAACAAGCACTGATCTCATCTGATTCATTGATGGATCAATAAAAGGTAACCTCTCAGGACTGGGGGTCTATGGCGTGGCATCAAGATTCAGCCTTTATAAAGGGCTTGGGGAACACACTACTGTCTTTTAGGGAGAGGTTCTTGCTATCGCCAACTGTAAGCAGATAAATTTAAAGAAGGGCTACCAAGGTAAGCGTATTCTTATTTTTAATGACAGTCAAGCTGCATTGATGGCTCTCTACTCATTCCAAGTCAAATCAAAAATTGTAATGGAATGCAAAAATCTCCTTAAGGAACTGGCAAATGGGAATAAAATTATTCTTATTTAGGTGCCAGGGCATATAGGAATAGAAGGTAATGAAAGAGTTGCTGAACTTGCAAAACAGGGATCCTCTTTCAATCCAATAGAAATGGAACCCTTTTGTGGAATCAACATGAAGATTACAAGGAAGGCCATTCAAAAATGGGAAAAACAGGAGATGAACAACGTTTGGCATGATTCTCCTGGACAGAAACATGCAAAAAGTATAATTTTCAACTCATCTGAGAAAATTGCATCTGAAATTCTTAGACGCCCAAGATTGAAGACTCAAGCAATTGTTGGCTTCATTACTGGGCACTATCATTTCAGGAAACACCTTCATACAATGGGACTTTTTAAACAGGAACCAATTTGTAGGAAATGCCACGCAGGGGTAGAATCAGCTCATCATATCCTATATGAGTGTGATGCTCTTGCCCTTACAAGATTCACTACTCTAGGTAATCCATATCCTAAAGAGTTACACCTAAACTCCATTGAGGGCCTATTAGACTTTATAAACAAAGTAAGTGACCCAAGGCAATGGAACTAGGAAAAAATTGGGTTTGGAGCATGGTACAAAATGCAACAATGCAGAGGTGCCACGTATCTGACAAGCTCAAGAAGAAGAAAGCATACATTAACACTTACAACGCATAAAAACAAATACGTTTTTTTTTTCTGTATATAATCTGCAGCCACGTATTATCAGCACAACCTATTTTTGAGTAGAAGGAAAAAAAGCTTTGCATACTTTGCAGTGGCCTATATCCCCACAATTTTTTTCAGCAGATAGTCTAAAATATGTACTGCTAATGATATAGCCATCACATAAAATAAAAAAATGCACAGTATGACTAAAAATATAATAAAATTGTATAGAATAAAAGCATTTATTATGAAAAAATCTGTTTCAATCCACCTCATCGCAAAGTACTATTAACATGAGCTGAAAGCTCGAGATCAATCAAGAGTGATCATTTCGAGAAGATTCTTGTAAAACGTATTGATTTTTAGCTTCTAATAACTTTTAAAACGATGTTAGATACATTCAAATATATATATATTTGCTTCATTAATATTTAAGTGAAAGAAATGGATTGTTTACAAACTGCGTATTTCATACTTTTTTTCTTTAATACCTCACGTGCTATGTTTGTCAGTTCACATTAACACGTTTGTCATCATTTTTTTTATTTGGTTTTGCTATAGCTTTTAATTTAAAATCTGCTGTGTAACTTAAAAGTGTTCGCTTCCATATGACGATATATGAATTTGAATATTTTCAAAACGAAAGTGCTCACATCAAGGCAAATTGCGAAACGATGTTAGCTACATGCAACTGTAATATCTTTATGAGGAATTGAATTTGTTTTTGAACGTAATTGGACAAAGATGATAATAGCTTAAATAACTCAAGTGTGTCGTGGTACCACCAGTTATTTATTTTATGAAACATAAATAGTATTTCTTTCAAAACTTTCTTGTAAATTTTTTAATGGAAAATGTTTTTTATCAGATTATCCGCAGCAAAGTATAATACACACAATCTATTTTAACACATAATCTGTGGACTGTATACAGAAAATATGGTAACTTTCTTTATGGAAAGAATGGATAAAAATAGCAATTCAGAAAAACAATGACTTCATTGTAATAATTATGAAACAACACAGAAATTTGAGACCCTGTATTGGGAAAGCTCACAAACTGATCAATAAATTCATAATCTAAACATTTGGCAACATTTTGGCAAACAGTGAGATATCCAATGCACAATAAACATATCATGAACTAAAAATCTCATTTGAAGAAAATTATACTTCTAAAAACCAGACTTGAACCAAATCTATTTAGAAATGAAATTGTTTTCTTGAATAAAAGCAAAATGAATTTTCAGAACCAAAATAATGTATGACTAAATATTATTTTAAGAGAAATAAAAGAGGTTACATAATTTTAAACAATACAGATTATTGGCTTAATAATTAATTTTCTTTGAAAAGAGGATAGTCAATTTTTTCACTCTAATCACCTTCTTTTGTAGGAAGTAAAATTTTTGGAGCTGCGCCCCTATCAATGGCAGACATACAATTCAATGCAATTGCAAAATACCATGCATCACTTTAGTATTACTTAAATACTATATATTCTACAAACAATGTCTTAGATACGCAAAATAGCAACTTTGCATTTTAAAACAGATATTATAATCATATTTTATGAGATAATAAGTGTCAGTAACAGTTAAGATCTGCATCATGCACCAGGAAAGATTGAATAGTTAAACAATGAATAGTAAGAATTATATTAACAAGCATAAATTTAAGGCATTAATTATAGGTCAATAAAACTGATTACATACTTTTATAAAGTATTCAGAACACCCATCTGCATTAAAATCATGAAATATAAATTTTTATTATATTAAAAAATAGATAAGAAATTATAAATGAAATATAATATTTTGTTCAATTAAATTTTACCTTGGAATTAAAAATATGCAAATATAAGTTTATGAATAAGAAACAATACAATTTTAATGAAAAGCATTAGTGTAATTTTGTAATAAATCATAAGATATTAATTTATTATCATCCTTAAATTCTTGCAATTTTTATACACAAAAAAAAAGTGCATTTTATAATAGAAAATCTAAAACTGAACTTTTCTGCAAAGATAATTAGAATCCAAAGATATTTATTTTAATATAAGCATAGAATAAGATGAATAATATAAAAATGGTAGAGATTAACTATTTTTTTCAACAATAAAAAGATTTGTTAAATTGTAATTACATCAATTAAAAAGACAAAATCATGACCATCAAACAGTTATAATGTAAATTTCTGTTTACAACATAAAAAATATTTTATGGAGCTTACAATCAAAGTTTCTTCAACAGCTTGGAGATATTTTTTTCTTCTTTTTCTATTAAATTTACTGGTGAAATTTTCTTCAAATTTCATTATATTTTTACGACTTATCTGAAATTAAAATGACAGAAATAATTATTATATAAAATAAACTTCAATAAAAATGGATATGCTACCAAATAATATTGTTTATAAACATTGATGCTAGGTAAAAATTCAGAGATATATTTTACTGCAACAATTTATTGTTTGTACAAATCAGGGATAGACAAGCATACAGCTGTGACATGCCAAACTAATCTATCAAAATAATTCAGGATACTACATAGTGAGAAATATTAAGAACAATTCGATTTTCGTGACAATATATGCAGAATTGGCGAACAAAGATCAAGAATACATAAAGTTTTATTATGTATTGATTATGCATCACTTAAAGATAATTATTAAAGCAAAAATAAATAATATAAAATATAATTCCTTCAAAATAAATAAAAACTGTAAAGCATTTTAAACAGATTTATTAAAAGAAAAATTAAATAACATAAACTATAAGTATTTCATTAATATAATTACATAAAAAATTAAATTTTAATATGAATCTTATCCCTGCTCTGCTCTATTTAACATTCAAGAATTAAGTAGAATGATAAATAGAATGTGTAGAAAGCTGCTGAGAACTGCACTGCATGCCGAATCTTGCACGCATGCCATAAGATATTTTTCTAAATATATAAGAAAAAACTAAGTTCTTTTTCCCATTCATACATTGTTTATCATAAGCATTGGTGTGTTTTTATGCATTTCAATGGTAAATTATTTCTTTATAACATTACAAGTAAATTATCAAATTTATTTAATCTTCAATAGTCTACTAAGTCAATGTATATTTCAAGCTAGAAAATTTCATAGGAGCATTTTCACAAATTTTTGTAATTAAACAAAAATTTGAATTGAAAAAATTTTTCTTGCAATATCAAGCAATTTTAATGAGGCTGGAAAAGAGAAGGCAATCATTCATAGAAAGTTCCTATTAGGCTGAGACATATGGGAGCAAATACACAAGAAAATATGGAAGCAAAAAAATCTTGCAAAAGTTCAATTTTCATGGACAAGTTACCTTGCCTGTTTATCCAAGTGAAAGTTTTCTTTATTCAAATTTCTTAAAATTAGCATTAAAGTGAAAGTTACTTTCTTTATAAGATAAGAGATTTTAAACAAAGTTAATTAAATATCATGATATACTTATTAAAGAAATTACTAAAATAGAACTATTTTAATTAATTAAAAATATACCTAATTAAAGCTTCATTCAAAGCAATGTTCAGGCATAAATTAATGGAAGAAAAAGTTTTAATGCATCATGAATTTATAATGTAAGAAAATTGGTAAGACTTCAGATACAGGTTGTTTTGTTAATATGTTTTTACAAGTTTTAGTTTGCCTATCACTCAATGATCATTCTGGTCACACAAGAACTAATTATAAACAAAGCACAGTTCAAAATAGATTCTGAATCACTTTACAATTTATTGAGAAAAAAATTTTGTTATTATAATCTTTCAAAAATCTAATAGGGATACTAAAAATTAATACTTTGATTTCTTCAGGTCCAGTTAATTAAAAATTTAAAAAAACGAAAAATTCATGAAATTTATAATATTTTCTAAAAAAATGGCTCAAGAATAGAAGGTTTTGGACTGATTCATAAAAATTTAAAAAAAAATTCTGAATCACTTTTTATGAATCATTTAAAAAAAATTATGAGTTACTTAAGAACTCCAGGAATTTACAGAACCATGGAAAAAATAGATTTCAAGGAATTTCAATGAATTGCACAGTGATGAATTACAATAGAATTAAATATGGTAGCTGTAACAGAGGTTAACTAATTTTACTAATAATTTGCTGTCTCATATTTAATTTGCTGTATCAATAGTAGTCATATTTTTTTGTAATATTTTAGTTTTTGTTAGAAAGATTACTTAGAAAGATTAACAGAAAAATTCTTATAAGGTAAATTTGAAATTACAGATAACCATATTTGCAGAAAAATCTAATAATAGCATGGCTGGTCAGGTTGTCTCAGTAGATTAAAAGCAATTTGAAAGTGGGAAGAAGAATTTAGTGAAGATATAAGAAGTGTCTAATAAGCAAACATGAATCTTGTAACTCTCAATAAATTTAACAGTTTATTATGTACAATATTCTATTTATATTCATTTTTAATTTAATTTATTTCTAATGTCTTATTTACACTTATTGACTTCTTTCAAGCAGAAAATTTAATCATTGTTTACAAAAGTGAACAAATACTGCTGCACAACTTCAATTTTATTAAAAACTTCATTATGATAAAAATGAATACGTGTAACCAAAATGGCACTATTATATAAAATCAAAAATGAAGAATGCATGGATTTTTGATAAACAAATCATGTTTTATGTTCTAGAGGAAAAGCTTGCTATATACATTAACTTGCTGCTGTCAATAGCTACAATACTTTTTAAATCTTCTAGTAATTATAGCTTAAAATTTTAAACAGGAAAACTTAAGAATTGCTATATAGGTTAAATAATGGAGCTAACATATTTTTAAGTTAGATTGAAGGAATTCTAATTAAATCATAAAAAATGTTAGCATTACCTCATTTATCATGTGATCACCGAACCAAAATAACCACAATTTGCCATTATCAACACTGTCTCTTCCACAATCTTCAGCATTTAAAACAATAGCAGGCCACCACAAATCATTTGTCCACTTCCCCCAAACTAAATCGCCTCGTATAATAGTTTCCTAAACTCAACCAAAACAATGATACAAATGTAGAAAATAGTTAACAATTATATTAGTTCAAATAATAAAAAATACCAATTATATGATTTTTAATATAAATTTTTATTATATATAAAAATCTAGTCTAATGAATACATTGTTTCAAGTTTATAGATTCACAAATTGACTGGACTTTTGAGACTGCATAGTTAACTACCAACAACTTAAGCCTGTTGTCAGACATTTTGATAGTCGCTGTATAACCTGTCTTCTGGGAAGATTTCTTTTTATAAGTAATGGGTTGTTTTCACAAGTGAAACTGAAAAACTCTCAAGCACTCACACTGGCATAAGTGAACACAGGTGGCAAAAGCACAACATGTATCTCCAACTGTTTGACAGAAGCTGGAATCAAACCTGACACCTTTTGCTTTGAAGAACTTTTTATAAAAGGCTTAAGAACATTTTAGCAATTTCTAGGCCTGGAAACAGCTAAAAGCTACCAGATTCCTAAAGTCAAAACCATTTGTAACTTGACAATAAAATTAGTCATTCAAAACATTTTACACCAATGGCCTATTGGAACATCCACAATCACGGTATATTCCCTTAACAAATTTAAAACCCTGTCCTTTCTATCTCGTGCATCATCATTGTGTATTGTCCATCTTAATCAGTACAATTCCAGAGAAGGTGAAAAAAGAATAGAAAAAATATATAATGTATAGAAGATCTTAGAACAATACTCACACAAATTATTTTAACTTTTGACATAAACATTTCAAAAATCCATGGTTTATTTAAACTTCACACACAATTAACAAAATAATTGTTGCATGATTTGTTGAATTAGGTTCTAAAATCAAACCTTGTAACTTTTGTGAAATATTGTTCAATAACCCTTACACAATATCAGTTCTTCATGTTCTCTGCTCCAAAACTGAGCCCTTCTCGAGCCAAGTTGCAAATGTCTTAAAACAATTCCTTGAGATTATCGGTCTATTCTTCAGAAGAATAGGGCACCTCTAGAATTCTGTGGAATAAAGAATAAGAGTCTATAATCAAAGAGCATTTGGAACAGTGTGAACTTGGTCAAACCATGAATGAATTTCAATAGGTAATTAGGAACAGGGCTAGCTTATGATCCTCTACACTTGCTGGACTTAAGATACCAAGAGTAAGAAGTCATTCAAGTTTATTCATTTACACCTTATTACCATGCTATCTGATAGTGATAAAAAAGAGTTATTAAGATTTTGCTGACTTCTAGAAATTAGAAAAATCTTGAAGAGAGGAACTGGAATGGTCTCTTCATTGCTAAGTTGAAGTAATGTTCAGCATCTGGAAATTAACTTCTGCAACAGCAATCTCTACATGATTAAGAATTGGACAAGCTTTAGACCATTTCATAAAATAATCCTTTATTATTAAAACATATTTGTAACCATCTTCGGGCTACAAAAGAAGCTTCAAAAACTCAAGTGCAATTTTTCTCGAATGATGCACCTATATTACAACATTATAACCTTACAGAAATATATTTTATTGGTTGCCTGCAGTCTGTGCAAGCATCACGGGAACAATATTAAACTTCTACATTCCTTTAACTTCTTTCCAACACAAGCATTCTCAAACCTTCAGCAGGATATTTATAATATCATAATGGTAACCAAACGTACTGCAAAGCACCTCCTTCAATACCCCAGTATTTTTGATCATGGAAATATTAGTTGCTACTTTAATATTTAACTATTTTCATAATTCCCATTTCCTACACAATTTTAGAGTTAAAATAAATTCTGCAAGGCTCAATACCTTTGTTTCTAGACTGCATTTGGAGACAGCTTTCCAATCAGGAATGAAGCTTTTGTAATCAGGAAGGACTTAATTTGATTGATAATAGGTCTTATTACAAGAATGTTCTTTTGTGCTTCTCTTATATAGTTATTGATCTATGGGCAGTTTGGTTTATTTTGATATACAAATATACTTACATTCCTTGAGTGTAAAATATGATTATTAATATGTCATATTTTTAACCCAGGGACAAATTAGACCACCAGAGACTTACAGTTTACAGTGGATTCTGAATCACTATGAACAACCTAGTCCAAAGAGAGAACCAAAATCTAAAGTACTAACCATTCAGCTGCAACCATAATTCTCATTTTCATTCAATGCCACTTCTAAAACCTGTGTTGTAGCTTTATGGGTTCAAGAATAGAATGGGCACTCATACACAAAAAAAAGAAGATATTTATTGGAATAATAGTAGTTAAACAGAATGCAAAATCAGAATTACTAATCCAAAAGTATTCCTTGCTCAATAGAATCATATAATATATTGCAATACAATAGGAATGGCTATTGTACTTTTGATAGAATGCTCCTAACACATGTATATTCAATGCAAGTCCCCAAAAGAAAACTAACTGCTGAATTTTGACTCCACATAGTAAATAGCCTAATGGTCTGAAGTTTTTGTAAGGCATTTTCTTAGATAGTGGGTTGTGTACCTGGAACTCACAAGAATACACCCCAACAGATGTGCATGCAGGAGTGTAGCATATACCTCCGATTGTTCAACAACAGCTGGGATTGAACCTGAAACCTTCTGATCTGAAGAATGCTGCTATATCACTAGGCCACAGTGAGCCCTAAATGGTAAACTCTAGATTTTCCTTTTATATGGCAGGAAAATATTCTAGCAATTTTTAGGCATGGAAACATCTGAAAGCTACCAGATAAAACAAAATTTGTCACAAACATTGTCAACTTAGTGACAAATTTGTCAGTAAAAATTAGTTCTTAAAGAGATCACTAATTAACATAAAGCAGACAGTTTGGCACATCAAAGAAATCCTATGTAAATAAATACTAGGCTTATTAAAACTTATTCAAAATTCTTTAATTAAAATATAATTCTGTAAATACATTTTGTACTATACATTGGAGAGCTTAATTTCTCATATACAACACACAGAAGAAGAATTTTATGACACACACATTTTATTTAAAATTTAAAAAAATATTTAGTTTTCTTAAACTAAAATCTGAAGATATAAATGAAAAAATAATTTCAGAAATAAAAAATTTGAGAATTCATTCTAAATAAGGTAATTCTAAAATCTTTCATAAATTTTATTATCTCATTAAATTTTTCTAATGCATATTTAATTTTAACATAGCAAATAAGTAAATTATTCTCAATTTATGATTAATGCAAATAATACTAATTGCATAATTCATATCAAAGTAGCAAAATTTTATATATTTTAAGATAGACTGAAGATATAGAAAGCTGTGAGCTAATGTTCTTTTCACAAATAATAGTGTATTTCTAAATGTCTCAAATGTAGAATTCCATTAAGTAAAAATGCTTAAGAAGCATAACTTATTATTTTTTTTTTATCTAAGACAATTTTTGGGAAAAACAGTCTACTTACCATAATAAAATAAATACTATGGCACATTCAATTCATACAAGACAGTAAATAATTTTTTAAATCAGCCTAAAAAAGGAAAAATTATTAACTAACTAAAAAAATATATATATATATAAATTTTGGTTCATAATATGTAGTCTATGAGACACAAAAGAAAATTTTTTATCGGCAGTTTTTTAAATTATCTTTTGTGTAAGAAAAATATTTAAGTTTGTAATAAACATTGAAGTAAAATCAGTCAAACATATAAGATAGCTCACTGATTGTGTGAGTTTATATGTTTACATATATACAAGAATGCAACATATTTTTCACTGATGGAAGTTTCACATTTACACATTATTTCAATAAATTTCTAACCTATGTCTATCATATTTAAATTATTTCATTTACTTAATTCAAAATTTTGCCACTACACATTATTTTTTGCAATTTCTCTATTCATAAGTGTTAAAATTTGAACTTTAAGAAAATGTATCCAATTTTTTTTTAATACAATATTTGGGAATTACCATAAAAGGCATGAATGTTAAGAAATACCAGACAAATTTCCCTCTTTGGACATATCACAAGACTGGATAAAAGAGTTTTTAAGTTTAGCAACTTGCACACAATCTGTTTTACATTATATGAAGATAAAATAGTGTTATACATCACTAAACTAAGCAGCAATGTAGATTCTAAAATTTTTCCGATAGTTTTATTCTTCCATTAGTGGCTTTTCTAAATGATATTTTGACAATCTAGAGAAGCAAAATAATTGCTAGAATTAAAAACCTAAAATATTTTTCAGCTCCCAAATGCAATTATTATTCAAGCTGTCAATTTTACTTCAAAATATTTTTTCAAAAATTTTAGAAACATTCTTTGAAAATAAAAACTTTGTTTCTAATAAATTATAATAATTAAAGTTATCTCTGGAAAATATTTAATTGTATCTTTTTATTTACAATATTTTATATATTCCATAAAATATGCATACATCAATGATTTACTGTAAATTAATATACTTGATCATATAATATATGATTGAATTAAAAGCTTGTCTTCAATTACAAAAGAATTTTTTTATATGTCTAATATTTAAAATAAAATTTGTTAGCTTAGATATCACACAGTTTCATTTTTGAATTTTTTTTTCTGCAAACCTAAATTTTTGACTGCTATAGAATGATTAGTCTGGAGAATTTCTACTTTTTTTTATTTTATCAATCTTTATGTTTTTTAATGTAAAGTATTTTTAAAAATTCTGAATTAAATTTTTCAACTTTAATTGAAATGTTTTAAGAACAATTCAAGCAAATTCATCGCAACTTTCTCAAAATAATATTTTTTCAACTTTAAATGTTATTTATCATTGTTTAAAAATTTTCTTTATTTCAACTCTATTTTTACACATTTATCTTTGGTACCATTTTTTCACTTTTTAGATTAAATGCTTCTAGTTAAAAATCCAAACATTAAAATATAATGTACTTTAATGAGAGTGTATTCAATTAGTTATTAGAAATTTCAATTTCTGTTCATTTTTATGCAGTCATTCATATTTTGATTTTCATATTTTTCATTCACAAATTTTAATATTTCCTATTAGTATTTTTAATCAATTTTAACTGTTTACATAGATATTTATAACTTACTTTGAAAATATTATACTGAGATTATATAAATCTTATATTTCATCTTAATTTTTATTTGTAGAAAATAAACTATTAAAAATATTTTGGCTCCTCATTTTCATTTATCTCACCTCTCATTTTCTTTAGTGCAAGGAAAGTATTAAGGTCACAAAATAGATGTTTGTTTCAAATCTTTGTCATATTAACTATTGTTTCTTTAAATTTATTTGAATAATTAGAGTCAATACTGGAAGATAAGGAACTTTACTTCAAATAAAAATCACCACAATTTATATTTTTATGATAACAATAAGATTTAAAACTACAATAACCTTTTCTTACATATTTGTCAGAACTAATAGTCAAATTTATATCACGGACAACTATTGATATATTTAGTTGAAAAATGTCTTACATTTAAACTAAATGCATTGAATATTTTTGTTGAATCCTAAAAACAATTCAAATTCTTCTAATTATTTTAAACAATATCTTAAACACTATTTTTATTTTTGTGAATACAAAAAAGGTCTTTATAAATAAAAATATATAACAAGTACTTTCAGTAACTAAACGATTATTATTATTTTTTATTTTTATTTATTTATTTATTTTTGAAAAAAAAAAAACATGAAAGATAACATGAAAGAAAACATAATTTTACAGACTGAATTTATTTTTAATCTATTTTTTAATAAACAATTGCAAAGTAAAAATATTTTGCAAAAACTTTCCAATTCATTAAACATTTTTCCTTCATATTTAATGAATGATCATTTTGAACTTTAAATGATTCATAGAAAAAATCATAAATATTAACCCTAATAAATGTAATAATAAAAAAAGTTATGAATTTATGTTATAGAATAAAAATCCAAATCAGTAATTCTAAAACTTGTAGTGTCACGCCTTTTGCCTTATACATTTGAATTGAATGCATTTTTAAACACAAAAAATTTAGGAATAAAATACATCAATTAATCAATAATTTTACAAAAACAAAAGAACTTCCTGTGTTTAAATTAAAATTTTCAGAATGTGATCATTTAATCTAATGGTATATTCAATGAAAAATAGCATTTACTTTAAAATTAAGAAATTTTCCAGTTAATTATAGCTTTTGCAATCTCTCTCGATAAGTTTAATATTAAAATTATCTAAGACTACAAAGAACAATAGATATTCTAATTTCTTCTGATTCCCGCGAGTTTGCAATGTTTGATTATGGGTAATATTCTGCTTATACCAATATAAAATATTTCGTATGTAAAATAAAAGTTCGTATATGAAAGGTACTCCACCCATAAGAATTAGCACAATAGTTTCAGCAAATTATCTTTAGTACTTACAGCCCATTGCATAACAATTAATCAATTGATTATTAATGACAACAATCACTAATAGTTAAAAAATGCTTCAGAATGATCAAAGTTTAGTTAATGACAATAGTCAATGATCAATAGAGAATCTTATAAAAATGGTAACGCAGGTACTAATAAATTAAAGTGGGCCTAATCGATTTAAATGAAATGTATAGTTTGTCATGATTGATCCTTTTTTTTTAACTGACACAATGTTCATACTTACAAAAAGTGCACTATAATAATTTGAAGATGTTTCTTCTTCTTAAAGATTTTTAAATGCTGTTTTTCTACATTTGAGTATAAGAAAGCAATACTTGTAGTTTAAATAATTATTTTTACCCATAATTCAACAATTATTATTTATTATAGAAATTTGTATGCTTTTATGTTGAAAAATAACTATTTTTAATAAAAAATATATTTTTGTAAAAAAAAATTGATTTTGAATGACTCCGATTATCTTAATTAATTATTGTTTGTTTTGTGCTATTTAGTGATCACTTTTTATTTTGTTTTAGTAAATCACGGTAACTTGAACTTATTGACAAAGTTAAATTAGAAGAATGGGATGTCTTAAACGTTATGCTACTAATGAGTATCGTGCCATTTAAAAGTAAAGTATAAAAATGTGTTTAGTGCAACAATTCAACATACCTTTATTTGATGCAAGGTCTTAAAATTTGATTTATTTCCTAACTTCGGAATTTTTTTCTTTTCGTTAATTAGAATTGGGAAGAAAAAATATTAGGAAATATTGTAAGAGATGAATTTTGTAGCTTGATAAAAATGAAAAACATAACAGCTTTTAAAATTACAGGAAATATTTATGTCTCTGGAATATAAGCTACTTTTGACATGTATATTTCGAAGTAAAAGGAATTCTATAACCCGCTATATATATATATATATATATATATATATATATATCTATATATATATATATATATATCTGTGTGTGTGTGTGTGTGTGTGTGTGTGTGTGTGTGTGTGTGTGTGTGTGTAGCACTAAAAACAATTTCTTCAAACTAGAACACCGCTTTTCATACTTAATAACATGCCAATATAATGATGTATTATTGCTGTATACTTAGACAATCTTTATATTATTAGCATTATTCTTAATTGCTTAAATCTGTGGAGTGTATTATATAATTAGTATATTTTTATTTGCATACAAATTTCATTCTTTAATTTTATTTTTTCAATAATTAAACTTCAATCTAAATAAAAGTACATAATTTTGTCACGTTATTATTACATTTGTAAGTACAATTTTTCATTGTATTTCTTTTATACTATTGCAGAAGATTTCATTCCATCTAGTGTCTACAAGAGATAGCTTGCAACAATAAATTTAATTGGATGAATATTTCTCTGAAGAACACAATTTTCAGCAATTCTAACAAAAAATTCAGCTAATTTATTGTTTTTTAACTTAATTATCCAGTTTGGATGTCATTAAGATGTAATAAAAAAAAATCTTGTTCATCATTGTAAATATAAAGACCAATAGGAGAATAACACAAAAACAAATTTCTTGAAATTTACGTACGATGGAAGAAAAATTTATTTTATTCTACTGTAATTTCATTAAACTTTACTATATTTTTAGGTATTGATAAAAAATTTTTCCTTGATAAGAGTGCTGTAAGGGTTCTTTGCATTTACATATAATAAATCATTATGACATATAAGGCCATATTTAAAAAAACTATTGAAAAAATAATTTGTAAATGAATAAAAATTAACTAATTTGTAAATGAAAGAATAATGATTTTTTTCTTTTTAACATATATTTCATATGAAATTAAAATAAAATAAATCGATGAAATTTATCACTTTTAAAATAAATATATTTTATTACATAAATTTGTTCAAAAATTTATCCTCCTATTATTTTAAAAAGTGAATTCATGAAGACTTATTTCAGATTTTTATTTATTCCCATAAATTCTATGTATAATTTATTCTATATTTTGATTACTTTTATTAAAAGATATCTAAAAACGTATCTCCTCCACTCATAAAGGAAATACATTTAAAACTTATTATAATTTTAAAATTCATAAAATTTAAACTTTATCTAAAACTCGTTAAGTTTTAATTATATTAATCTGTATAAAACCAGTTAAATTTTACATACTAATATAAAATGATATGTAATAACTTTTAATGTGTTAGAGATTAATATTTTTAAAAATTTAACTTACAAATTACATTCTCCTAACTTAGTAACATCTTTTAATTCGTAGTAAAAATAAAAAAAATCTTATTTGAAAATTAAAATAAGTTATGGTGTGTACAAATTTTTTACACAAAAAACGAGACTTTAAATATATAAATATTTTTGCAGTTTAAACGTCATATCTAAAAACTTATCTATAACAATCCAAAATACTGATCTACATTCATGATTCATCTATTAATAGAAAAAGATGGTTTGCTGGTCACTTTTTGTACATACAAGGACCTTTTAAACAAATTTTATGAAATCTCTCATAGAAAGAACCATTTACAAAAATAAAAAGAGCTACATATTTCACATACTTATATTCAACGTCAGCTGAGTTTTATTGAATAAAAACAAACGATAGAGCTGTTGGTAATCACTATTCAAGTTCACAAATATTAAAATTAGAAGGGGGATTTGAACTTTCGGGAGTGTGGAAAAACTTTACCCAAGGCGGTACGTACTTATTTCTAAGAACTTTTATTTGCTTTGAAAAAGACTAAGCACAGTTATCATTATTAATTTGAATTTTTGAAATTCGAGAATTGCAATAAGGTTGTTTAAATTTGTTTCTTCAAAACGTACACGATGGTCTATTCACTATGACAGCCTTGCACAATGATACACCCTTCATAGATGGTGAATATCGTATACCTAAATACTCAACAAATTCTCTATTAGAATATGATGATACTGCAGCTCTAGCAATACAATTAGCTTCAGGAGCCGGAGTTTCAACTTTCACAGTATTTTTAAGTCCTACATCAGGATATGATTCCTAAGCGGCCTTCACAGTTAAAATCTGAACTTTTAAACGCTATTTTCAACAAGAATGCCATAGAAGAAATTCGACATACCACAACCACCAAGCTAATTATTAGTATAACTGATTATAAAACTGCAACTGTTGAATTAGAAAAATATTGAACGTATTTGTAACTCCCCAAATACAAATTGAACAGTACATTGCGAAATTCATTATCCCTTTCATATCGGTGTATGAAAGTCTAGAAAATCTAGCGTTAGAAGTTGGAAAATAATGGTCTTACTGTATCTCAAATCAGACGTTTCAATGAAAAAAGGATCAACAGAAGTTTCAGAAACTATCTTAGTAAGAGTGAACGGACATAAAATCTCATCGCAAATAAAGTGTTTTTATCTATTGTAAATTTGAAGATTTTTGTAGATAAAGTTCGTCAATGCGGAGTA
This sequence comes from Latrodectus geometricus, assembly GCA_026290005.1. Classification (NCBI taxonomy): domain Eukaryota; kingdom Metazoa; phylum Arthropoda; class Arachnida; order Araneae; family Theridiidae; genus Latrodectus; species Latrodectus geometricus. The sequence goes on along the minus strand of JAPDSC010013854.1, from coordinate 338,283 downwards.
AGCTTTAAATTCACACATGCGACAAAAAAAAAAAAAATGTAAGATACAATCAGCTTTGTGCAGACTTTGTGGCTTACATGACAATAATGATCCTTATCCTACTAATGTTCCATATTGCGTAAACTGCAAAGGATCTCACTCCGCCGATGATCCTGCATGTCCATTTCGTGAGAAAGAAACCGGTTTTTAAAATTTAAAGCAATAAACCACCTACTTTTTATCGAATCAAGAAGACGATTTAAAAGTTCTAAAACGGATTTTGCTACTATTGACAAATTTAATCAGAAGTTACTCATGCGAAAATAAATGATATAGTCACCTTAATTCTTACGAAATATGAAGAGTCAATCTGCAAAAATACTAAAAGGCCTTTCTTCTACCTACCTTGATTACACCCTCTTCCTGATGAATAAGTCATGGATAACAGGTACTGTTCCAGAAATATGGAAATCATCCATTGTAATTCCAATTTTAAAACCGGGAAAAATATCCAATGTTGTGGCATCGTATTTTCCTATATTGACTAGTGTTATGTGTAAGTTAATGGAAAGAAGGATTTTTAAGAGATTTATAGCCAATATATCCACCATGTCTTACTTTCATCCTAATGATGGATTTCTGCCGCATCGAGGCTGGGATAGTATTTTATCCATCATATCATCACATAATTTCAGCCAGATCCTCGAGAAAATTCGTTGTTTTGGTCGCAGTGCATATTTCTCAGACCTATGATTCAGTATGACGAGACGACCTTATTTATAAATTTATTCAGGCAAAAATCAAAGAAAATACTGCCTTTCGCATTCAAGAGTTTATCACAACCCGTTATTTTCAAGTAAAGGGGAGAAATACTCTCTCTCTGACAGCCACTTCTTACACCTGAGTTCCGCAGGGGAGTGTGTTATCACCATTCCTGTTCTCAGTGTTTATGGCAGACCTCTACAATATCCTCCCCCCTCGACATCAAATGTCTCATATATGCATACGATATTTTTCTAATTTACGAATCTTTTAATTTAGAAAAACTTCAGCTAAAACTAACACCAGCTCTTGAAATATTGCAAAGTTTGTATCATGATTGGAAGTTGTCTATAGACACACAAAAATGCTCTGTAATTAACTTTTCTTCTAAACGACAATAGCCTAATTTCAAATTGTTCATCAACAATCATCCTATTTCCTGGAGTAAGAATATTCGAATATTGGGATTGAATTTTTCGCACAATTTATCTTTTCGCCATTATTTTTAAGAAAAGAGAGCAGCGGTATCAAAAAAGTTTAATGTTTTAAAAGGCATTGCTGGAAATAGAGGGATGCTCGTACTGCTCATCTTCTTCAAATCGTTAAATCCTTTATTATCTCCAGTCTTGATTATGGCTGTCCCGTATTTGCTTCAACATGCGCAACAGATCGAAAGCTCATGGAAACTGTATATCACACTGCTTTGCGAATTGCAACAGGTCTTCCTAAGTGGAATCCCATACCGATTCTTCTACAAGAAGCAGGTGTAACTTCTCTTCACTCCAGACATGATATGCTCTCCTTAAAGTTTTACATTCGGAGCTTCAGCAAAGCATCACTATTCCCTTGTGCCTCAATTTGGGAGAAGCTGAACTACAATCAAGTTAATCGTAATCTTCCTCTGTCCGTCAGAGCCAAAAGGTGGCTCAACCAGCAAGGAATTAATACATTATGCATATTAAAAGCTCCAATATATTGGTCAGAAATGTCAAAAAAAAATTTCTATGTGTAGCCCGGGTCTCTCTTTTCAGACAAAATCATTGCCAAATGATATAATTTGTAAGCTATTTCACCAGGTTTGTGAGTCTTCATTCCAGAAAAATACGCTGATTTTTACTGATGCTTCCAAACAGGGACCAAACACCGTTATTGCTATACTTAATTTTACAAATAGTATCTCAATAACAGGAAAAATTAGTTCTATAAACTCTATTTTCTCAGCCGAAGCCATGGCACTAGTTATTGCAGTCTCTAAAATCTGCGATGGACCAAAGAAATATGTCATTTTCATAAATTCTTTTTCTTGTAACTCAGCTCTTTCTGTTTGTTCCAGGACATCCCCGATTGTTATCCAACTGATTCTATCACAAATTCTGCACTCTGTTCAAAAATGCTTGTCAATACATTTAGTTTGGGTCCCTGGACAGGGATTACGGGCAATGAAATCGTTGACTCGTTGGCCAAAGCAGCAACTGAGAGTCGATATGCTTTAAGATTCATTTCTGCTGAAGATCTGGCTGGAGCAACACATCAGGAAATATTTTCTAAAGAAAAGACTTGACCAATGGAAAAATAGCAAATATGTCGAAGCATCCTCACTTCTATTAAGAAAATCCTAAGCTACTAAAAATCTCGATTAGAAGATGTATGCTGTCCAGAGCTAGAACAAGATCCTTCCCTACAAATTCGGTTCTATTTAAATTTAATCTCTGGCATACGGACCGCTATCTATGCGGAGACCCTGAAACTACAGATCATATTTTCCTGCATTGCTCATTATATGAAGATCTAAGAAACCAACTAAGGAAAAGATTAGAAAAAGGAGCATTATCGTGCTCTTGGTTATTTGAATTATCTTCAAATCCAAAAAATAAAACTTTTGTTTGCTGCGAATATTTTTGCGACTTATTAAAAGATTTTAATTTTAAAGACATAAATAGTAAAAATTTGTAATATTTACTTTCTTTGAACAGATTTTGTGAATCAGACTTATTTACTTTATTTCAAGACATGTCTCTTAGTCTCTATCGATTGATTTAAAATCTTCAATATTCTTTTCTTAAACAACGTAAATTAATTATTATTCATCGCCAGTTATTTTCTTCAATGTGAGCTACAAGCAATTTAGTGTAGAGCTCCAAAAGTGTCCTCCATAACCTACCTACCTCAACTTCAGCTTTAATTTACAATATTTCTGTACTAAAATACTTTTTATAAAAGTATTCATCATTTGGTCTATATGTGATATTCTACCTAACATTCAAACATTTCTTGCATCTTCATAAAATATTTATGCTAAATGTATTGAAATGGAAATTTTCTTTTTCACTTGCAATAGACATTTGACAAAAGTCCAAGAAATCTTTTAACCTTATTAAACAATTACTTTAACAAGTATTTTTTGTTAAGTCTTAAGAAGTATGTTTAACTGACAGTTAGATCCAGTCTTCGCAATTCATTTTATTACTTTTTTAGAATAAATTCAAGAAAGAAAGAATATACTATTAATAATGATGTTCCTTAAAAAATATTAACGGGAATGATTTTATACAACAATATATTTTGGTTATATTTTTTTTAAATGGCGAAAGCTTATGACGAGATCTGGCATTATTATGATTTTCTCTGATATTTAAACGAATAAAATATAATGATGGCAATATGTTGAATTTCATTAGCCTATATTTTAAATTGGGGAATTTTTCAAGTGAGAATAAATTCTGTTTTATTCAATCAATTAGTCGAGATCAAAGCACTGGACTCTTCGTGGCTTTATAGCAGTCCATGTTCTTTTTCCACTTCGAAGCCCCCGGTTTGATCCTAGATACTGTTGAATGATGGAAAAAGAATATTGCATTTTTTTATTGATACAGGCACATGAGTTAAGGTGGGTGCTTGAAATTAACCAGAGTTTTATTTGCGACATGGGAATATTTCTTGCTATTTATAAAATGTCCTCTCAGAAAGCGAAAGCTTAATGTATCTTCGAATGATTTATAATAGTCTGCAGAACTAAGAATGTTCATTATGTGGTGTCTGAAAATGTTCAATGTATTCTATAATGACATGTTTTGAGGATTATTTTTAATGAATTTTCATTAAAAACTATCCACCATATTTTATCGTATTAATAAAACTGGAAATAGTTATAATAATCTAGGTGGAATGGTTATAAACTACTGTCCATTAAAATTGCTACACCAAGAAGGCGACATGCTACAAACATGAAATTTATACGAAAGGAAGAAGGTGCTGTGATATGCAAATGATTAGCTTTTCAGCGTATTCAGACAAACCAGGCGCAAGGAGCGATACCTACATTGCATTTAAATGAGGAAATTGTTCAGCCGGTTCCTCATACACAAATTGCATTTGAACGTTGTTGCCTGGTGAAAAGTTGTTGTGATGCCTCGTGTAAGAAGGAGAAATGCGTACCAACAGGTTTCTGACTTTGATAAAGGTTGAATTGTAGCGTACCGGGATTGAGGTTTATCTTATCGCAGTATTGCTGCTCGCATCGGTCGAGATCCAATGACTATTAACAGAATATGGAATCGATGGGTTCAGGACGGTAATACGGAACGCCATGCGGGATCTCAACGGCTACCTATCACTAGCAGCCGAGAAGACAGGCATATTATCCGCATGGCCTTAATGGATCGTGCAACGACGTCACGAGCCGTGAATCAAGAAACGGGGTCGTTTGGAAGACAACATGTGTCTGCACGAACAGTTCGACGACGTTTTCAGCAGCATGGACACTCAGCTTGGAGACCATGGCTGCGGCTTCCCTTGACGCTGCGTCATAGACAAGAGTGCCTTCAATGGTGTGATCAACGATGAACCTGGGCACACGAATGGTGAGACGTCATTTTTTAAGATGAATTCAGGTTCTGTGTACAGCATCATGATGGTCGCATCCGTGTTTGGCGGCATCGTGGTGAACGCACACTGGCAGCATGCAGTCGTCATCACCATACTGGCCCATCACCTGGCGTGATGGTATGGGATGCCATTGGATATACGTCTCGGTCACCTCTTGTTCGCATTGACAGTGCTTTGAACAGTGCACGTTACATTTCTGGTGTGTTACCCGTGGCTCTACCCTTTATTCGAGCCCTGTGAAACCCTACGTTTCAGCAGGATAATGCCCGACCGCATGTTGCCGGTATTGTACGGACCTTCCTTGATACGGACCATGTTCAGCTGTTGCCCTGGCAAGCACGTTCTCCAGATCTTTCATTAATAGAAAACGTCTGGTCAATTGGTTGCCGAGCGGCTGGCTCGTCACCAAACGCCAGTCATTACGGTTGATGAATGGGGCATCGTGTTGAAGCTGCATGGGCATCTGTACCTGTACATGCAATCCAATCTCTGTTTGACTCAATGCCCAGGCGTATACTGCTGTTATTACTGCCAGAGATGGTTGTTCTGGGTACTAATTTCTCAGGATCTATCCAGCCAAAGTTTTTGAAAACTTAATCACTTGTTATTTCTCGTATAATATATTTGTCCAATAAATATCATTTTGTTATCTGCATTTCTTCCTGGTGTAGCAATTTTAATGGCCAGTAGTGTATTTCGAAGAATAACTTAGCACTCTCCCTTGATTATTTGAAGTTGATGATGATTGCAACATAGTAGGGCTCCGTCTTATTATGAAATGAGCTTATATATTTATTTTAACGCACTTCTAAAAATCAGTGGTGACAAGACTGGGTATTCTTTTAATAGAGTCAAATCAATTAACTGATTCATCTTTCATAATTTTCTCATGATTATTTTCTGATGAATGTCTTCAGGGACATTTTTTACGACAAAAAATTGTAACTTGTGGATACACATGGCAAACCAAATTGCTTTTAATAACCTGTTGGAGATTTAAGAATCTAATGCAAGGAAGAAAACAAATTTCTAAATGCTTAGGTTACATATATTTTTTTTTGTTGACATTTCAGTAATATGAAGTTTATTTAATATCATTTTAAAAGTTATCTTTGTTCAAAAGTGCTTAGCGTTATACATTGAGGATACTAAAAGTTGAAACCTGTAGGAACCCTATGAAGCCATTTATGACCCACCAGTTTGTGAAATGCTCAAAGATGTCTAAATTAACCCGGCCGATTTTTTAAATTATAAATAATGACTTTGAAGTGATAACACAAAGTATTTGCCAAAGATATAATTCTAACTCAATTGTAATATTTTATGGTAATGTTACTTCGAAACATAAAATATAATAATTTTAAAGATATGTTATCAGTTTAATAAAGTATTTTAATAATTTGTCATTTAATTTTGGATCAAATTGTATTGAACATGACGTCAAAATTACCATTAGAAACTACACTACGCTTTTCAATTTTACACTATTAATAAGGACATTATACTACACTGTTAAAGAATTAGGGAGCAAACAAAAATGTGTAGAAAACTTTTGCTGGCATAAAATAAACAGAATATGTGTAACAAAGCACAATATAGAGATATAAACACGCTGTTTATTTAGAATTTTAATTCTACATGTGGGATAGAAATAACAGTAAAGATGATACAGATAAGTAATTTGACTTGTAAATAATCAAAAGCATATTGCTGAAAATGATGAAGAATGTTTAATATGACTTATGGGTCTTTTAAACAGCTAAGTCAGCAGTACACTTACATTTGTTTTGCATGGATGAAACAAGACTATCAAAAGGACTTTGAGAAATAGTAGTCCACTCTTGATAAAGTACAGTCTTCAAACCGAAAACAATAAAAGCAGACATTGATTTCTCAATAATGTGTCATTCGAGTGTGTCTTGAATATATTCGATCAATTTAAATTATAAGTGCTTGTTGATTATTTTATACGTTGTATTAATTCGATTTCAAGTACTTTTTTTAAGAAACAATAAGTTTGAGGTTTTGCATTATTGTGCATAAAGCGGAAATGTAATCAGCAATGACTGCAATGTAATACAGGACACGAGATCACAATATCTAGTAAGTCTATTAAATAGCCCTTTCTAGGTTCGTGCATACACTTATGTTAATTCTTTTTCTTATCATCAATCTACCGTATTGATAATATAATCTTTACAAAACGAATACGGGATTATTTAGAATGCTCCTTTCTCTCCATGCTAAAACACGCCTCCATACCAAAACACAGCAAAATGAATCAACACTCCTAAATAAACGATACTTGACTTCAGTCACTTTGCATCCTATATAGACGTTCATCTCACTTTCTTCGATCCTCTTGATCTCTGGAGATTCTATTAAAACCCATACTGTCAGCCCATATGCATAGAAACCACCCTAATGAAGCCTATTTCCGAATGTTTTTATTGATGCTTTTCGTTCTGTTGTAATAAGAAAATATCTTTGCATCTGAGTAATGTTGTTTGTTTTGTCTCAACAATTTGTTAATTGCCTAAATTGATTATCATTTACGAGGTAACACGTGAATGTGACATTTTACTAGTTAATCTAACATTCTCGGTTTCTTGATACCAATTGTTCTATTATTTTAAATGACCAGCCATCAAATAGCTTCCATTATATTTCTTTGTATTTTTCAAAGATAAAATCTCTTAATAATACGTAGATTCAAATTCTGTTAAATCTTGTTTGCTGCAACATTTTCAATGTTCGTTTTCTCAAAATTAAAGCTAAGTTTTCACACATTAGGAAAAGCAGTTCTTGAAAATTGCAATTTCTACACTTATTTATCTATCTTTTCTGGTTTTTGAAGTCAAGAAAGTTGATTTGTATATGAAATTTTCTTCGTGTATTTTCTGATACGCTTTAAATTATGGATGTTTTGTTCGCCCCGTTTAGCAGACAGCTTAACAAATGAAAGAAGTTGTGAGACATTTAAATATCTTTCGCATATTGCCTTCCAGGAAGAATTTTCATAAATATTAGCCCATCGTGTATAGTCATGTGTTCTCATATCTTGTATTCAGGAGTCACAGATGAAGAAACTTGGGAAATTACATAGCATCCTCTCCGAAGGATGCGCATGAAAAAGCCCGACAAGAAATAACTCTTTCTCGTTGCTCAACATTGGCTGAGGTCAAAACCAGGAACTTCCATTCTTAAGCCCCTATTACATTAGAGTTGCCGATATTTCATTTTGAGCAACTC
>JAPDSC010013854.1:253615-325405 GCA_026290005.1 Latrodectus geometricus | reverse complement strand
ATCAAATTTCAAATGCGCAGCTGTAAAAAATATCTGAAATATCATTGAACGACGTGTCCGAGTTGCCCAAAATCGAGCTGTGACGTCACGTAATGTTAAGTCTACGGGAGTTGCTCAAAATGAAATATCGGCAACTCTAATGTAATAGGGGCTTTAATCATGTTACGATGGATATTTATTTAACATTAGTTACATCGGTGGAAATATTAGCAGAATTTCAATAAAATTATATTAACTTTTTTGAATAAAGAGTATATTCTGCCATCTAATGGCTCCTTACTAAACCTTATATTGTGTGTAACCTTATTTATAGTGTGTGTTCTACTTTCAAGTAGAAGAAATTATTAATCAAATTTACAATTATTACATTTAAATAGAAAATAAATGTCTTATTAAAGCTTCGATGACTTATGATAGTGATATATTTCTAAAAAAATATATATTCATTAATTTATTACTAATTCTTTTCTTTTATTATTAAACGTTTTGAACATGCTTAACAATATATACATAAGGTATTTCATAGAATAATTGACTGATTGCTCAATTTCCGTTGTTATAGTTCTTATTTACAGCATATCACAGTACCTTAGCAACGTAAAACTGTTCCTCTATCAGATTCATAAACAATGATTAGAAAAACGAAATTTAATCCGTTGTCTTGTATCTCTATGTTACTGTTAACAATATAAAATTTTAATTAGAGGTAGCTAAATGCTTTTGATCATGAATCTAAAACTCTATAATTTTAATCGATCCCCACAAAACTTACTTTTAGGGATATACTACGAAACGCCAACAATTTTTATAGATTTATTTTGAATTTTTTTAATTCTATAACATATGTAATATAGTTTTAAATAATTTAATAATTATTCTGACTGACCACTTGAAGCACAAAATTTTGAAGGTTTTTAGTATGATTAGTAATGTTTAGTGTAAAATATAAGCTTAAATTGTCATAAAAGTTCTTTTTTAATTTATATAACTGTTTGGTTAGAGAAATATTCAGAAAACAGCGAAACAAGCATCAATCATATAAAAATTTCATACCCGAGTAGAAAGATATAAGCCATATCATAAACTGCAAAATTTTGTGTACATATATATTCACTAGGATTTGTAATCCTTTTCCATTCCGTAAGTCTTGTTAAGTATTCAGTGAACTATAAAAATTTTTTCCACCAGCTGGTATTCATTTCATTGAAATGATACTTTAAAACTTTACATCCATTGTTAAATTTATGATTTTTAAATTATTTGCTTTTTATAAATCTAATAATTTTAAGACCAGCAGTCAAAATCAACCCATCTGATGACCCATGGTTTACAGATTCGATTCTTGTTTTCAAAAACTTATCCTATTCTCGAATATCCCGCATTCAAATGGATTTTATAGTAAAAGATGCATATTCTAGTTTTATTAATTATTCTCGTTACTTAAAAACAAGATTATTTATTTCATCTTTTTAGGCACACAAATTTCTTAATCTTCCAATTAATTAAAATTTCTGCAATCAGAGCAGCATTTCAGATTACGTTATGGCTGTAACCATATCTTAGGATTGATTCAAGTTGACTGTTAGAATCACATTTATGAATTATCTCATTACATCCGTTGTGGTGACAGTACATTTATATAAATTCCGTTATGTAATTTAGTTTTAGACTAAACTTTAATTAAAATCAAAAATTAATGTTATATACTGTTTGGCTTAAACAATGCTTCAGTTAAGATTAAAGAAAATAAATAAATAAATAAGATGGCCAGTCAAACAAATTATTCGAATCACAAATAATAAATGAAAGTTCAAATTGGCAGATTTTTGTGTTCTTAAATTTTCATTCGAAGCTATGTACTAAATAATCCTTCTCAAAGTTAATGGACTAACTGGAGTTCAAATAGTGCTTCAGTTAAGAGTAAAATGAAAGAACATTTGTCAAACAAGTTGATGATTGATTTATGTGTATCAATGATCAATTTACTGATATTGATGATGAATAAAGCATGTTGTGGATTATAAATAAAAAGTAAAAGTTAAAATTGGAGTAAAGGTTTTGGATTTCAATGATATTTTAAAAGTAATAAACGAAATTTTTATTGAAAAAATGTTTTTAGAAAAAGATTTTGTGTCTTAAAGTCTCGTTTGAATACTCTATTATATTAATTCAAATCCTGAAAAATTAAAAATATTCTTTTATTTAATAGTCTTGATAAAATAAAAGGCTTTTAACAGAGAAAAGAAGTTTTTAGTTAATATTTATAACAAATATTTTCATTTGAAACAAAAAAATTGATTAAAATATTTTGTTTTCATGAAACAATATTAAAAACACAAAGAACAAAAGCAATATTACAAATTTAAAATAATTTTATTCAGATTTTCTAATTGGATTATTTTATTTTAATTTTCTAACTTGTTACAAAACTTTGCGTATGTTTCTTATTAACCAGGAAGCAATTCAATGTAAAATTAGCAAATGATAAAATCAGGAGATGTTATTGCACTTAATTGTTTTAAAAAAAAGTTCTATTGAGGCTAACTAATCTTTGTTCCAATGTAATTATGATATAACCTTTTGAATTCTTTTAAAAGATAAAATATGTTGTGATAGCCTTAAGTATAACAAAATAAAAAAAAATACTTACTCATGAAACATCATTCGGAGGAGCCATGTTTTCTAAGTTCAGCATTTCAGAAAGGACAAAAATTTAACAATTGTTATTCAATGTACATTATCATTTCTTATCAGATTATTTGATATAGAATCTCACTTTTATTATGAATTTATAAAAGGTTTGAAGAGGTTAATATCTCTGATTTTTCCTATAAATAAAGATAAAATTTCTGTGATGAAATTTTTACCTATCTAACTCATAATATCTAGTCACACTTATAAAGGAATCAGTTTTCCTTGCGATAAATCGTGACTTTTTTCCACGTGATCGTAAATTGGTAATAAAAGTGGTTATCCACACACACACAACTCACCTTTTTCTTCCAACCAAGGGAATTTGGTCACGATGAAGCTCTTTGTTGGAATCACTTTGCTTTCTATCTTTGGATTGTCCTTTGCGGACAAACTTTTGAGGTAAGTGTATGAATTGGAATTCGCAAGAGCTTGTTTTAAAAGCAAAACTTATGATGGAAAAAAAGTTTGAAGTTTAAATTAATTTTTTAAAATCACGCATCGAATATTTAAATTTTTCTCCTCCCTTTTTTATCATTTGAATGGCATATTATGGAAGGAATTTAAAAAACAAACCTTTGAAAAAGTAAAATGAACTAGTTTTATCTTTAGACAGTTTCCAAACAAAATCTGTTACATTTTAAAATCTAATCTAATCAAAGAAAAGGGGGAAAAAAACCCTATTAAGTCATTTTTTTATTATCAGTAGCTATAGAAAATTTTTAAAACGCCTCTTGAAAATGATAAGTTGAATTAAAAATACATTTGTTAATTTAAAGCTTAAAACAACTCCATAAGAAGAATTAATTTTAAAATGAGGCGTTCATTATCACAACAAACGTTAGTAAAAAAATATTAACATTTTTAGTAATGATGAACTTATAAGGAACTCCTTAATCAGTTAAATTGGGAAAATTTCACTTAATTTTTAAGTAGAAAAAATTATTTCAATCTTATTAAATTTACTATAAGAGAATTTGCATTATTAATTTGAAAGAAACATTGAAATTCATTCATAAGTTTGACATGTTTTTTAATAAGTAGTTGTTTTTAATTGAAATTTTGTGTTTCAGTTTACTTTTCTTTGACTAATCCGATGATTTTATGAACATTTATAATAATAAGAGATCATTCTGTCATATGCACCCTTATGAACATTTTCATGATATTTAAACTTCAAATAGCTGAGTTTTTTAAATTATTTAATTTGCAGTTGAAAATAATTTTCATGGCATATTTTCTTGTCATGTTTTTACTGATGCGATTTTGTATATAATACAAAACAATTTTTCATCTAACGTAATTAGTAAAATTATATAAAAAACGCATAAAATTCAACCTTTTATATTAAACACAATGTGTTATACCTTTCTCCATTTTAAAATTCAGAAATATTTTTCTTGAACGTTAAAACTAAATTGTGAGGGATAATTAGGTGCGATTTTTTTTCTTTGCAATCCTTGATCCGATCTTTTTCTCTCTTTTTTGTAGTTATGGATACTATAATTTCATTCATTTATATAGTTTTACGTACTTAAACAAACATCGCTTGTGCATTGTTGCTTTACTTTAAATTTAATTAAAAATGAAAACAATTTACAAAACGCCCCTTGAAAATCAGAAAACTTCTGTTTATGAAAGGTTTCTTTAATATGTGTGGAGTTAAGTTCTCTTTCGTTTTTCCTCATAAAATTAAATAGAACTTAAAAAATTCCCACACCCAAACGTCTCTTGTCAACCTAATATCATAGCTATATTAGTTTAGTAATGATATTTCTTTATTAACTAGTTTTTGATTCATATTTCATAATATATGTAGGCGATATTAATTGGTTCGATTCCTTTTTCAACCACGTTTGAAAATTTCTGAAATAGCGCTAATAGGGGCGGGGGGTCACTCAGAGGTTATTTTTTACACTAATTTGACTGGGATCTACAGTTTCAGGTGGATTTTAAATTATTTCAATCATTAGTCTCAAGTTTTAAAACGAGCTTACGAACGATGAAGGTCATACAGATTAAGGAGTTACTCAGGAAACATTACGGAAAAAGTGGTAGAGCACTTTTGGCATGCGTACTTAAAGTAGAATCAGTAATAGAATTGCAAAAATTTATAGTTTAACTTCTATTCAGTTTTTCGTTTTCACTTGAAAGGGAGGCATTTTTCTGTTCTCCATGAAGAAGTTATTCATAAAACACAAATAATTTAATTTTCCATTTTAATTGGTCATTAATTATTAGTTTTTGTTAGAATATGAAATTTTATTTTTATACATTCGAACAAAAATGGGGAAAGTCAAAGGTAGCTTCTCTTCCTTTCTAAGTTTCTAATATAAGCTTGGTAACTTGGAATTGCAAGTAATATAATATAAAATAGGACTCACAAAATTAGTAAGATAAAAATATTTGTTTAGAAAATGACTACCAAAAGTGATCGCATTAATATTTTTAGAATCAATACCTGCTCGTTTTTGCTTACAACTTTATCATTACTAAAACAGTATTTTAAAGTTTTGATTGATTTGGATTTTCTAAATTAACAGTCAAACATTTCATATAAATGTATGATGCAAACTGATAATTAATAAAAAAATTACAAACCTAATTATTTTTTTATTATTTATTGTAAGTTTCACTTTTTTATTATTGGAATAATTTAATAAAATATGTTAAAATGTTTATTTTGATATCTAACTGTGACACCGGAATTCAATGAATAAAATTGAATATATTGAATTGACACGTTTACTCAAAAATGTTTACTACCATTGTCTTACACAGTAGACAATAATTCTTTGCGTAAATGAGTTGCGCAGAAAATATTAACGCAACAGGCTTTCAATTTTGAAATAAATTTGTAAACTTAGCAAACAAAAATAATAGAGAGAACTATTTTTCAAAATCCATGTCTTAATAAAAGAAGCATATTTCTTAAATGTATAAATGATGAAAAATATAGTTTCCATTGCACATATATATTATTTTGTATTGTAATTTTCAAATAGGTAAAACGAAAAACTGGAATAATTTGCATTCCAAAGTAAATTAAATGTATACGAACAAAAATACGTTTTATTACAGATAATATATATATTTTTTTTCATTTTTTTAAGTTAAATATATGTAAAAATGCATAAATTATATGCATAATTTAATTTTTGAACATGAATATACCCTTGAAAAAAGTTCCAATAACTAAATATATAAAAATATAAATGCAAAGATAATTTATGCAAATTACGAATAGTTGTACTTATAATATAACTATATGTTTGTGTATGAGCCACATAAATTAATGAAACTTTATTGTACTTGTAGGGTTCCTATCTCACATATTAAACCCGTGAGACATAAGTTGCATGAAGTTGGAACTCCTGTAGCTATAGCTCTTCCCAGAGGATTACATTTAGTTGACAGTGACTTTCCAGAACCATTGTCTAATTATTTAGATGTAAGCATTTATTTTATGAAATTAATGAAATAATTTTTAAATTAGAATGTAAATGTGCCAGCTACTTTTATTATTTACTTTTTCAGATCATGTAAAGCATACACTAATAATATTTCTTCTCTAATAGCATTATTTAATTAAAATATTTAAAGAAAAGAAAACATAAAATATTTTGTATTTTATATTATCATTTACATAATTTTGTCACATTATACATTTTAACTGTTTAAAAATATTTATTACATTTCACTGCATAATTATAAATTTTGCTTCTAACTTGAATAAAGTTTATTCTTAAATGCACTCTAGTTCTACGTATGTATGTATATACATATTGTTAAATGTATAAATTTTTTTTTATAATTTTAAATGTCTTACATTATTAATGAATGCTGTTTATGATGTATATTTTAAGCAGAAAAACATTTCTTTAAAATAAAATAATGTAATAGTAAATAATTTTGCCACAATTTAAACTTCTTTTGCGCATGAGAATGCTATTATAGTTTTAAATATTTATATTCTTGTGATTATTATTATTTTTATTTAGTAGAAGGTTGTTTATAATAAAAAAATTTATGAAATACAGCATATCTGACATCAGTGCTCAATGCTAGTGAGACGAAAATTATTTTCAAAATACTTTATTAGAAGTTGAAAAATTCAACAGGAATCTTTATATACAGTATCTACCAATAAGTATTTGGACACCTGTGATAGAAAAGAAAAAAACTAACTTTATTCAAAATCAATAGTTTTTAGAGCCTCCACGAGAGGCAATTACAGAGTGAACCCTCCAGGGCATACTTTCCACAAGTCTTTGTATTACAGCTAGAGGTATTGTCATCCTCTCGGCTTGGAATAGACATACAAGTTCCTTCACGGATTTTGGATAGGTAGTGCACCCCTTAATTTGGAGATCCAACTTGTCCCAGAGCTGTCGATTTTGGGTACTTCAGATAGCTAGATATGTCCCTCAAGGATCGGCCACATTTGTGATACCCGATAATTATACCTATCTCGAAATTAGAAATCTCCGAACAGCGCGGCATCTTCCATGCGACTAATGCCTATGCTGTTTTCTACACGATATATGCCAGCGGAGGCTGTGACGTACCTCATGACCGCTGATATCGTCATTCGCATAGGTGTCCAAATACTTATTGGTCGACAGTGTACAATAAATTGTGGTCCATTAATACGCTATCAAGAAAATGAAATAAAATAATCTACATTAAAATTACATAGATTTGATCATCAGAGTTGTGTTATTAATATATCTTATACAATGATTCAACAAATGTCTAATTTTCTTTTTAAAACATTTTAAAGTACATAAATCTGTTTAAAATTTTTAACTCATTGAAGAGTTAATCAGTGCAATTTCAAATTTTTCTGCTGTTTTAACTTGTGGATTATTGATTACGTTATTAATTAAGCTCCCTTTTCGTAATATTTGATAGGCTCAATACTATGGCCAAATAACAATTGGTACACCTCCTCAAACTTTTAAAGTTGTTTTTGATACGGGATCCTCTAATTTGTGGGTACCATCGAAGAAATGCAAGTGGACTAACATAGCCTGTCGTAAGTATTATTTTTAAATAAATACAAAGTCCAGAAATATTATCCATTTATTGAAAAAATATTAGATTCTATAAAAGTTACATTTTGATAAAATAAAAAATATTGGTTTATCAATTATTTTATTCAGCATTTTGAGATTTTAAAAGTAGTCTTACATTTCTCTAAATCTAAGTCATTTAAAATGAAATTAATTTAAACTATTTAAAACTTATTGTTAGGGAAAATACATTTAAAATATAAAAAAGGATGTATTATCTCAAATTTTTGTAAGAATACATATCTTTACTTATATAGGAAAGCATTTCAATTTTTATCAGTTACATTGTTTTTCTATTTTTTCTAGTTCTTCACAACAAGTATGACAGCAGTAAATCTAGTACTTACAAACCTAATGGTACTGCATTAGAAATTAAATATGGAAGTGGAAGTATGACTGGATTCTTAAGTACAGATACTGTGACAATTGGTGGAGTAAATGTAAGTTTAACATGCTATAGCTTGACTTATAAATTATATAAATAACAAATAAATTTTAAAAATATTAATAATTGCAATGTATATTTTATGAATTTAAAACTGCATTCTAGACTAAAGTTATCTGTGTGTGTGAGTTATATCACGTGATATTCATACTATTCTCATGTAAGCTCTAAAACAGCAGAGCGTAGGGCATTTCAGCATAGAATCATTACAAAAGTTGTGATTCTTTTGTTATGCAGTTTATGAATCCATTCGGTTAGTAAAATTATCATAAAAACTTTGCAAATATTTATAAAGTTATCACTCTGATATGATTTAACTTAGAAAATGGTTTCTAAAAATCATCAGCTTTGTAAATAGTATTCTAGAGTCAATAATTTAAATTTAAAAACTATTCTTGAGAGCAAAATTTTTCATTTTTGACCTCATTGTTTTATTTATTTATATACTAAATAAAACAGTTCAATACAACCTTGCTTATTTAAAAAAAAATTACGAACTAATTACATCATTACAGGTAGCTACCCAAACATTCGGTGAAGCTGTAACAGAACCTGGATTAACGTTTGTCGCAGCTAAGTTTGATGGAATTCTTGGAATGGGATTCAGTACTATTTCCGTTGATGGCGTAACTCCTGTTTTCGATAATATGCTTAAACAGCAATTGGTTGATAAACCAATATTTTCTTTCTATCTCAACAGGTATGCCTATTTCTTTTAGGTGTAATCCGTAAGCGATCTTTACATTGTATATAGATAGTACACTATATATATAAATCAGAAAAATATAATTTATATTATTTTCATTTAATTAAGGTAGAAAAAACACAAATAGCAACTTGTTCAAAAATAAAATAATCATTATAAAATATTTCAACACGCTTTAAAATAAAAATCCGTACAAAATGGCGTAAATCCAATGAGAATGATTATTTATCAATTATTTAAAAATAAATATTTGTGTTGTAATTTATGCAGTTTATAAACTTAATAATTTTCTTTAACATACTCAGCGATCAGATGTTAGCTAAGGAATATTAATCGTATGTTGAGCAACAATGATCTATATTTGCATGTATGGACACTAGAAAACCATGAATTTCAATTAATATTAATGTATACCATCAAATTACTAACAATGAATACCATCTTTGAAAAACACTTGAAAAAACAGTATTTGAAGCAATAAAATACACTGTTTGATATCCACTGTTGGGACCGAAGGGCTTCGATCGAAAATAAATTGGCTTCGTTCAAAAATGCAAGTGATATATATATATATATATATATAGTGTACGCATAGGAATCGTAAAAATTTATTTTCCATGACAATTAATGATTCAATTATCAATGCCATCCATAGATAACAATGGTGGAAAAAACTAAATTGTTAGTTTTTAAAATTATAAAAAATATTATATGGAGTGATTACTCCTGCTATTATATATGATAATCCAACAGATGTGTGTGTGCTCGGCGATTATCCGGTAAATGATACTTTTGGAACTGTTTTGTAACTTCAATAAAATTCCTTAAAGGTGAAACAATCAATTTTTTTTTTTTTTTTTTTTTTTTTGGGTCGAGTGCCAGCCGTATGGCAGTATGGGTGCGCTGCTCCACTATTTCAACTGAACCGCAATTGGGTGTGGAGTCCGACTTCCTCAGTACACACATGCCATAGGAACCCGTTTATAGGGTAGGCAACCATTCACAACCCATTCATACAAGGAAAGGACAAAGACAGGAGAGAGAGAGAAAGAGAAAGTACATCTATGCCCCGACTGGGATTCGAACCCAGACATCCCTATCCACAGTCAGGCATGCTGACCACTAGACAGAGTAGGCGGCAAATAATCGTTTAATTTTACTTTTCAAAATATTGTTCTTTTGCTTTGATTGAGTTAATCGTTAATCATGTATGTTGAAACTTACAAAATACTTTTGTGTTTTTCAAAATAGTATATTTTGAGGTTTTAGCAAACATGTTTGAGGTTTTTTTTTCTTTTTTTTTTCTTCTTGTCATTTAAATAGAAATAAGTAAATGCGTTTTAGATTTTGTTTTTTACAATAAATTTGTAAAAATGCTTATATTAATTAGATTAGTACTTTTCTGCAATATTTAATTTAATATATTTAATAATATTATTCTAACTAGCCAGCTAAACACTAGGGGTTTCGCGTTAAGCAGACCACCTAACCGAGACTTATGATTCGCACCCAGGATCCTCGATTAAGAGCACAGTTATGGGAACTGTAAGCCTTAGACCCGTGTGGTTGTCATGCCACTGAATTTTGTTTAATATTCTTCTGAAAAGTACTCTAGCATCTACGGTTTATGTATAATAAAATTAGATACAAAATATACTATAATATAATTAAACAAAACATTTAAATCAAAACATAATTTTTAGTAAGACAAATATTTATATACAGATATTTGAAAATTTTGTGTATAGTACTGAGAATTTGTATTTTATTAAAAGTACTGTAATTTGTTCTTTCAGAGATTATCTTAAATAATACTTCAAAGTGGGAAGAAATTTTCGTTATTATTTGATAATAACTTATCATTAGAATTGAGTAGTTTAAGCATTTCGCCCAAAATTATATTGTATAAAATGTTTAATCTTTACAAATATTATAAGAAGCAAATAACGCTTCAAAATACATACATATAAATTCAATTGTTTTTACTATAGACAAGTAACTAAATTAAAATGACCTGTTAATTAAAAATTATGTAACTGCAATTTCTACAAAAAGGAACAATTTAAAGATTTATGTTATTAATGAATGAAGGTTTAATAATATGCATTAAAGTTAAGAATATCTATATTACTAAAATCTAAGTATTAAGTATAACTTGTTTATAACAGGAATCCTAACGCTAGTGCTGGAGGTGAAATTATTTTTGGAGGAAGTGACCCAAATCATTATACAGGAGATTTCACCTATGTACCTGTAGATAAGAAAGGATATTGGCAATTCCATATGGACTCGTAAGTACTGGATCTTTTTAAGAGATAATTTATTCTGTTTAAATTTCGAAAATGAAGTTCGTTGGTTTTCAAATTATGTAATTAACATTTTCTTTCAAAATATTTTTGTTAAAAATATAACATAATTTTAAATATTTTCAGAGAGTTTAAAGGATGGGTAAATCATTTATAATTAATAAGCTTTTATATATTAAACTATTCATACGGTTTTAAATAAATTTTATTATGCAAAATCATATGATACTAAATCAGTGTATAGGCTAATAGCTATAGCTATGATTTAATTAATTTATTGATATGACGTAGTTAACCTATTAATACATTTTAATTATTAACAGTGTTACAGTGAACGGAAAAACTGACATTTATTGCTCTGGAGGATGTGAAGCTATTGCTGACACTGGAACCTCATTAATTGCTGGTCCTTTAGATGAAATTGACAAATTAAACAAGCAAATTGGAGCAACACCTCTCACACAAGGAGAAGTAAGTGGGACGAAAAAGTTTGGAGAATATCTTTAAAACTCAATCTTTAGAAATGGAAGATATAAAAGAAATACATGCATAATAAATATTCGCAAGCATGTTACTGATAAATTGTTTGTTTTATGTTACTTACTTATTATATCTTGCTTATACTTTTCTGTAAATTTTACTATTGTGTTGATAATGTCATTCACAAAAAACCTTAGGAACATGAATTGTAATCTCTTGAATTATACGAATTAACAAATTTAAAAAAAATCGTAGAAGTTCTACTAGCTTAATTACAAGTTATTAGTTAAAAAAAATTTATAAATATAAAAAATTTAAATAAATTTTAAAAATTGATGTCAACAAATTTTAAAATAAAAATTTATTTCATTCATAGTATGAAATAATAAAAGTAAAAATGATTTTAACATTATATTTTGAAACACTTGGATATTATGAGCAATAGTGACTGACAATTTTTAAGCTTCACTGGTATAACAAGCAAAAATTGGATAAATTTTTAAATATTTATATACAGCTCGATTACTTTTATTCACCTAATTATTAGTTTCTATTATTTCTTCCCTTTTACGACTCTCAATGAAATGCTTATAACTTTCTCATCTAATAATTAAAATATGTAGGAAAAGAATCCCTTAGAACTTTTAGTTTTGCTTTTCAATTTATTTGGTAAAATTGCGTAATTTTTATTATCTATTGAGATTAATAATATAAGTACATATTTCATTTTTAAACATTTTTATATATGTATAAATTCAATTGATCAGATAAATTATCAAATTTTTCTTTGAATTTTTAATTTTTTTGTGTCTAGAAATTCTCAAAAGTGACAAATACTGATTCAATTTTTTGAAATTACTTTTTTTTATTACTCTCAAATTACTCTTTAAAAATTCACAATTACTCTTTTATTACATACAAAAATAAACTGTTTTAACTATCTATATTTCTTATATTTCTGAATAATTTATAAAATTTGAATTATACATGATATCATTGCAAAATAATACAGTAAACCATGAAAATAAAAAAAAAAATTATCAGTACATTACGAATTTTGGCAATTGTTAAAATGAGATCATTTAAAAATTAAATTATTAATTTTATTTAATAAGAAAGTAAATTTATATAATTAATCATATTAAATATCAATTATGCTAGACAGATTTAAATTCTATAAAAATTAACAATGTGGTAAACATGAAAGTTTTTGTTATACCTGAATCTCAGATGTCTGAATGCTACAATATTGTTTTTTTTTATATTCTAGTACGTCGTTGATTGCAAGCTTATTCCACAACTCCCAAAAGTGTCTTTTACTCTTGGTGGAAAGACCTTCGACTTACAAGGCTCTGATTATGTAATTCAGGTAATTTATTGAAGATTTTTCAAATAACTTTATTGATCGAAACTCTATTGCTTGATCGTATTATGATTTTATTATAGTTAATTCTTCTTTGATTATTCACATATTTTTCCAAAAATATAACACCTATCAAATATTTACGTAAATGAAAGAACAGTTGGCGTATTTTACCAAGAAATTTACTATTTTACAGGTATCTCAGTTGGGTCAAACCATCTGCTTAAGTGGTTTCATGGGAATTGATGTTCCTAAGCCTATTGGACCATTGTGGATTCTGGGAGATGTATTTATTGGAAGATATTACACCGAATTCGATTATGCCAACAGCAGAGTTGGTTTCGCCAATGCAAAATGAAGTCAAACGTTACAAAAGACTGACTCAACATCATGATAAGAATTTAATATTTACGGAATTAGGACGAATATATTTGAGATGGTTGATGTACAAAAAATAAAATTTAATTTTGAAATTTATACTGTTAGATTTTTTACATTTTCTTATATTTTAAGCCAATTTAAAAGCCACTGAAATACTTAGTTCAATTATGCTAAATGCCAATTGAAATAATAAGTTTGAATATTAGCCAAAATGGGATATTTTGTTTATATTCAATATAAAATTTCGCCAAATTTATATTGGATTTTACGTAACATTTTTTGTTGACCAATCAAGCAATTTTACAGAATTGATATCAAACTAAAGTATTGGACTTTAGTTAAAATATATAATTGCATTAATTTATGAAAATATGTCAACAGTTCTCTAAAGTAAATAATGGGCTATTGAAAATATTGATATTGTGTGATAATAAATTTTACCTTAAAATATCAGTGTAACATATCAGAGTGTATTTACTCTTTAGTTTAGAAGATATTTGATATTATTCTGATTTCTGTAATCATGTTTGAATCTCCAAGGAAACAACATTTATATGACACCTTTTCATAATCATACAATCTCATAATTTTGCTGAAACTGTAAAAATATATCTAATAAATTCCAAATTAACATGACCTGAATTTTGATTTAAAAATATTTTTTTGGCAAATGGTAATCTTAATTTCATTTGTTAGGAAGTCACTACAGAATCTCTATTCAAATTCAAAGCATCATGCTTCACACTTTTATTTACAATATGTTAAACACACGCGCATGCATGTATTAATGGTTAATATTTTTGATAATTTAATTCCTTAATTAAATTACCAAAAATATGTGATGTTTCGCTCATCCAGCAGCAGAATAGATAAAAATTTGGTCTTTGATTTAGCAGTCCGTTAACATTGGGGGTTGGGGGAAACAACCAAAATAAGTATCTTTTCTAATTGTGACTGATTTGATTATTGTATTTAATCCGAATAACTATCTTTACTAATTAATACACAGTGCGCTATTGAATTGTTTGTAGCGAAAACATTTTCAACAAGTAAATTATTTTATATGGATTGGTGAAAAGAATTCAGTTTTTTGTAAGCGTTTTTCATATTTTTCTTAAAACTCTTTAAAATAAACCAGTTTTTTTCATGCAAAATATTTTAAAGGCAACCAATGAAAATATTTTCTCATTTGTGATTAGCTTCATTATAATATCTATAATATACTACCGATTTTTATTTCCAATTAGTATATAAGAGGAAGCTAATAATCGTAGAAAAAACAAATAAACCCGAAATAACTATAAAAATTTATCATTCGAATATCGTACATTTGAAATTTATCAAAAATTTTGTTTTTGATAAATTTCAAACGAACAAATATTTTAACTTTTTTACTATAATAATAATGAAATTCACATTTCCTTAAATAAATTCTCATTTTTATTCTCGAAAAAGGCTGCAACTTTTCTTTCGTTTTCATTAATACTGGTATTTTGTAGCGTAATGTGAAGTTGTAAAATGAAGGAATTACACGCTTTTTTGCGATTCATAGTTTTGATGTAATCAATATTAATGTACCTCATAAAGCGGATTTCTTAAAATATTTCTTTTAATAATGTAAAAAAAATTGCCCTTTTACATCTCACGTTACTTAAATATTTGTATTGTTACATCTTACATTACTTAAATATTTGTAATTTTACATCACTTCATACCTATGGTGTTGTATATCACTTGAATAGAACAAATTTAATTTTCTTGTATGACATCATATTTGTTTGTTTCAAAATCCACGATTTAATATTAATTTGGAAATATTCCATTGAGAATACAAGTTCCTAGTACAAAATTATGATTGTATTAATACAATCTGAAAATTAATATTAGTGATAGCTAAACTTAATGGAATTTGAATGTGAGATTACCCATAAACAAAAAGCGTTTTCTAGTTTTCTACTGTATTTTTTATAGTTATTTGTTATGCAAAATTTTTTAAATATCATTTGGAGCATATTTTTGTCTTTAAAAACTAAATATTAGCTTATCATACAAATTTATATTAATCGTTATCTTTAAATCCTCTAGGATTTTGAAGTATTCTTTTTTTTTATTAATAAAGACAATTTATATTTATTTATTACAGCATAAAAATATTTTTAATAATTAAATAAATGTTTTTAAATCACCTTATTTTATTTGACAAGATTCCAAAATGTGTTTTCATTTAAATTCCGTATATATATATATATATATATATATATATTTTTTGCATAATATAAAACATTTGAAGTCTGTAGGTGTGGCCGAAGGAGCTACCGAATAATTAGTTCTTTGATTTTCTATTCAACAATTTGTGAGTTCGATTTCCACTTCGATCTGGGAAGTTTGTAGTGCTTCGGAAGCCAATTTAATCTGTTGGTTCCAGCCTAAGTCACTTTCATGTTCCAAAAATGATCTTCTACACTACTGGCCATTAAAATTGCTACACCAGAAAAAAATGCAGATAACAAAATGATATTTATTGGGCAAATATATTATACTAGAAATAACAAGTGATTAAATTTTCAAAACACTTGGCTGGATAGATCCTGAGAAATCAGTACCCATAACAACCACCTCTGGCAGTAATAACAGCAGTTATACGCATGGGCATTGAGTCAAACAGAGATTGGATTGCATATACAGGTACAGATGCCCATGCAGCTTCAACACGATGCCACAGTTCATCAACCGTAGTGACTGGCGTTTGGTGACGAACCAGTCGCTCGGCAACCATTGACCAGACGTTTTCTATTGGTGAAAGATCTGGAGAACGTGCTGGCCAGGGCAACAGCCGAACATGTTCCGTATAAAGGAAGGTCCGTACAATGCCGGCAACATGCGGTCAAGCATTATCCTGCTGAAACGTAGGGTTTCGCAGGGCTCAAATAAAGGGTAAAGCCACGGGTCGTAACACACCAGAAATGTAACATGCACTGTTCAAAGCACTGTCAATGCGAACAAGAGGTGACCGAGACGTGTATCCAATGGCACCCCATACCATCACGCCAGGTGATGGGCCAGTATGATGATGACGACTGCACGCTGCCAGTGTGCGTTCACCACGATGCCGCCAACCACGGAGGCGAACATCATGATGCTGTACACAGAACCTGGATTCATCTGAAAAGATGATGTCTCGCCATTCGTGCGCCTAGGTTCGTCGTTGATCACACTATTGAAGGCGATTTGTCTATGACGCAGCGTCAAGGGAAGCCGAGGCCATGGTCTTCGAGCTGAGAGTCCATGCTGCTGCAAACGTTGTCGAACTGTTCGTGCAGACACTTGTTGTCTTCCAAACGACCCCGTTTCTTGACTCACGGCTCGTGACGTGGTTGCACGATCCATTACGGCTATGTGGATAATATGCCTGTCTTCTCGGCTGCTAGTGATAGGTGGCCGTTGAGATCCCGCATGGTGTTCCGTATTAGCGTCCTGAACCCATCGATTCCATATTCTGCTAACAGTCATTGGATCTCGATCGACGCGAGCAGCAGTACTGCGATAAGATAAACCGCAATCCCGGTACGCTACAATTCGACCTTTATCAAAGTCAGAAACGTGCTGGTACGCAATTCTCCTTCTTACACGAGGCATCACAACAACTTTTCACCAGGCAAGAACGTTCAAATGCAATTTGTGTATGAGGAACCGGCTGAACAATTTCCTCATTTAAACACAATGTAGGTGTCGCTACTGGCGCCTGCTTTGTCTGAATGCGCTGAAAAGCTAATCATTTACATATCACAGCACCTTCTTCCTTTCGTATAAATTTCACGCCTGTAGCATGTCGCCTTCTTGGTGTAGCAATTTTAATGGCCAGTACTGTATAAAAAACAGATTTTTAATATAAATTGTATAATTAATAATTAAGTAAACTAATCTGATTGTATTAGTAAACTAAAACGATATGTTAAAAAGATCTAGGAAAATAATATTATTAAATATTATTTTCCTAGATCTTTTTAACATATCGTTTTAGTGTTGTCATTTAATTTTTACTTTTTATGCATTTTTCTCACTTGATATCATTTTTCTTCATAAATCTTTAATATTAATCATTAGAAATATGTTATACATTACATTTTTTAATTTCAGATGTATATATTTTTTACATCTGAAATTACAAAATGTTACATTTTAAATTAAGTGTTAAATTTTAATTTTAAACATCATTTTTTTAAAATTTAGTTTTTTTCTACAAACATATATTGATATTTATTAATGAAGTCAAACCTTTATGTATGAAATAATTTTATACAATATATTTTTGTACATTCAAAATAATATATCAAATTAAATCACCTTCAATTTCAGAATTTAACAATAGATGTTTCTGATAGGCTAAATTAACTTTGAACTGGTGTTTTAGAAATGAGAAATGGAGAAGAGAGAGAAAAATGAATTTTATATATATATATAAGTGTGTAGCTGTTTTATTACGAAGGGCATGAAGTTCAATTTTTGCATAAAATAACTCTTTGAGTATTACTTAGTGGAATTCGTTGGCATAGCAACGCAGCCTCAATCGCCAATATTTAAGCGTCGACTTTCTCAGGGAAACGTGCAGTATTTTAGATGCAGGAAGAACACGTGCTTTAAGTGAAAAAACGTCCTTTGTTATAGTACATCTCTTGTCATCCGAATTTTAGTTGTTTTTCTTGGAATCTTTACCTGGATAATTTTAAGTCGGTCGAAGTTGTGTCGATACAAGTGCTGATATTAAATAAAATTTTCTTTAATAAAATATATATATGTTTGAAAAATATAAAGATTTGATATAAATGAAGATTTAATCAACACTTAGTGGTTTCGTAGATTCAACACATTTTATTATAGTTATTCTGTCGAATTGCATACATGTGGTATTCACATAAGACGAGTTAAAAGAAATTTAACAGTAGATTTGAATTAGCAGTTATGGTATTTGTGAGCTGATTACTTGATATTTTGATTACTATTTTAAATCAAATGCTATAAAGTGTATTTTTATGTTGCTTCTCATGTGGTTGAAGTTGTTATGGTCAAATATCAAAATTATATATGAAATGCATACTATCACAACAATATACAATGCAGCAGTGTTCAAACTTTTATTTCATGTGACTGGCAAATTATTAATATTAAAAATTTAATATCTCTAAAAGCAAAATTTTAAATTTTTAAGGTAAGATTTTTCGAGAATGTTCACACACACAAACTTTTCAAGAATGCTAAGTATATTCTACACATTAAAAAAATAATAATGTCTTTGAAGCTGTCATCTAATTCAGCAATGAGATTATGTATTATATTAGAATGTTGAGAAAATTTTGTCGAAATATAGAATTGAAAAAAAAATTTCATGTGACCGTTATTTGAACATTATGTAAATAGTTATAAAAAAATATAAGGGAGTTTTACTGAAACCTTAGATGAGAATTGAACTGCTTACCATTATTTTGTTCTTCTGTTCTACTATCTACAAAACAGAAGCTTCTGAAAGGTAATGTTTTCAAATTATAATTTACAAGAAAAATACTAATATAATAATTGCACGTAAGGATAAAATATTCTAATACAAAAAGTTAGTATAAAAGAAAATATCTTAAAAATAATAAAAAATAAAGTAATATATTTAAGAAATATTCGGTAAAAAAAGTATATATATATATTGTACAAATATATAATTTGTTAAATAAATATTGATAAGTAGTGTTTTTCTCAATGTAACATTTTTAAGAATTTACTCATTTTTTCAGCCTTAATTGTGTGGACAAAATTAAGCTTAATTAAACTATTTCTTGACATTATGGGGTTTATTAGAAATTCGAAACTATAATTCAGAATTCCACGAAAAATGTTTCTTCTTTGTCTAATTCATCTGCATTTTACTATATATATATATTAATATTAATATATATATATATATATATATATATATATATATATAAAGATATATAGATATATATATATATATATATATATATATATATGTATATATGTCTAACTATAATGAGAAAAAATTATGGTCATCTCTTCCTTTTCTTCCTTTTTCTCTGATGCTCTTAAGGAAAGACTTAAGCTAATGGGATTAGGAATGTAGTTTAAGTGACAAAATATAAAATGTAATATATATCATTTAATGAATTTTGTATTCAAAGTGAAATACCGTGATAAAATGTTATTAAATATTATTAAATGGAATTGGGGATTGCTTGGAGTTTTACATGAAAATTTAATTTTTGCAAAGAAATTTTTAAACTTCAATTTTCTGAATATCATTCCTCTTATTGTGCATTGTGTTTTTATGAGAAAAGTTATAATTTTAGAATTTCTTTCAATGCTGGGTGTAGAAATAAAATTTTTACTTATATTTATTATTAAACAAAAGAAAGGGATTTTTGGATGACTATATGATACAATCGGTCAGTAAGCACTTATAGACGATGGTGTAAGGAAAGATATCTGTATTGGTGTTTTTAGACTCAGACCAGAATAGGCATTCTGGCATGGAAGATACGTGAAGGTAGACCTGCAATGCACGTATGTTAAAAATATTTCGGGATTTATATGGTATATACATATAAGTATGTATTTAGGAATATATATACACATCTATAGATATGCGTATGTATGTATATATCGCGATACATAATTTATTGGAATGACCGAAATCACCAAAAAACAAATTTCTTTATAATTGATCAATAATGCCATACTGCCATGCTACAATCAGTGTTATTATCATTGAACGTTCTTAATGATATTAGCACCGATTGTAATTTTTTCAAGCTAGACTCTTTTTTGTGACTAAATGACAAATTATTGTCTTATGTGATCAAAATAGATTCTGTGTAATCCTTGATAGCCGCAGAATAATAACATGGATGAGGTTAGGTCATATGATTCGACTGTTGAATGATGAGCTTCTGTAAAACATCACACAACGTCTCGATTCAACAAAACGTTTCATTGTCTTGTCTAGTTTGTAAAAGAGACACAATAACTCCACGTCGATATGTGATGAAGTGCTGCAGTCTATAGCCTTTTACTTTCCTTAATTTTACCGGTTACAAGATTCTAAATAATCATACATTTTATAAAATTTTATATCATTTGTAAAACTTTAACGTAAAGAAAAAAAAAACATTATTATTCCTAATACTATATATAAACAATCTAATTTTGTTCAAGTAAAGTTATCTTAAATCTGCATTATGTATACCATTTTATGAAATATGTATCCTACAAATATATTATGCACAATGTTTCGAAAACTATCAAATTTGTAACACCACAAATGCTTAAATTCTCCTTTGGCCCGAGACATCATTAGATTTCATCTCCAAAAAGAATGTGAGACGTTATTAGTGGTCATCTCAGATTTAACTAGAAGACAAATTATGAATTATGTTTGAAAGACATAATCGTCCCTCTCTCTGAACATTGACACCTCTCTCATTTCGTGTTTCACCATTAATTCATGGCCATTGAGATATCTCTTCATGAAGTGATTTGTTGAATAACATGTATATTCAATCACTATGTTTCATTGATTGTTCAAATCCTTTTTAATTTCCTTTCTTATTTGTGTGTCAAATTTTACCACCTTTATACATCCTTTATGAGACTATACCTTATTTTTCATTCATCATTTTCTAAGAAACTGTAACATTTTAAATAGATTTAAATATGCTTAATTAATATGATGTTGCATTTTCAAAGATTACTATATTATTTTCTATTAAAATTTTGCATCATTTAGCTATCTTTTTGTGGTTTTCATTTTTTGTGAACAAAATTTCCAAGTATGTAATATATACATATATATATATTAATAAGCTTTGTTTTAAGTGTAATCAATTATTACATCAAATAATTAGATAAAATATAGAGTGATGCAATCAGAGTATACTTTAATTCAATTGATTACATATTTCATTAAGCAGTTGAATTATACAATTTAATGGTATGGCAAAAACTTGGAGATTCATTTGATATGTAATTTTTTTTATAACAGTTATAAATTTTCTTATTAATTAATTTAAAAATTTGTTGAATATACTTTTCGCATTAATATTCGAATTGTGTGACTAGTATTTCTCTCAAATGTTAATCTCCTCACATTTTGTCCAGCTAACTTAATGTCTTTTTTTCTCAAAATTTAGCATAATTTTAATAAAATATAACAGTATTTATTGGAAGAAGGTTATTGATTGATCACATGTGATTGATAAGAGCTCTGCACAGACGTTTCTTATTCTAATTAATCCAACATTCCATTGATAAAAACACTACACTTTATCGCAACAATTTTCTTACATTTTAGTGATTAACTAATATTTTTACCAATATTTCATATTCGGTTTCACAGTTGGCATTTCCTTCGTATTAATTCTAATATAATAAAATCTTAAAAAAAATTCATATCATTCCGTGTGTTATTCATTTTTAACTTTGATATGAAAACATTTTAAGCAGAAACTTTTTAAGCTCATAATGAAATTTTCTAGTTTTTCTTCATTAGTAATTTTATTAATGTTTCGTCATGATCTTTACTAATTTCAGTAATGATTATTATAAGTAGTTATGATGCTATTATATTGAATACTTTTCTAAAGTTTAAAAACAATATAGTTACAGGTAAAGGACTTTAGAAATGTTACTTTGTTATCAAAGTGTTACAATTTTTGCGAGGAAGTATGCAAGCAAATATGTTCAATTTTACTGAGGAGTTACAGTAGTTCCTTTCATGATTTCTCCAAAGAGAACTCTGAGAAATTTCTAGAATTGTCTAATCATCAGAATCTTCATTTTACTAAGTTTCTAATCCCGACAATGCATTTTTTACTCATTTTATTGAATATTCTTATTTTTATTAATATTTGTTAAACACACACATATATATATACACACATATTAATTTCGTACATCATACATATATTTAATTTAATACATCTCTAATACTGGTAATATTTTATTTATTTACAAATAATTTAATCATTTTAACATTGTATATTTTAAATCAATAGTGAGCATAATTTTACATGCATAAATGCATAAACTAGAGTTTTAGGAGCCAAACATAATCAATGCTATGTAGCTCAATTAAATTATGTTACACAAGTTATTTTTAATTAGCGGAAAAGTTATGTGTGATATAAGAAATCAGTTTATGTTGTTCTTAATTGAAATTTTTTATCAACAGCTATTTAAGGAAACAAATTTGGAACATGTCATTTTAATACATTATTAGATTTATGGCTTTTCATAGGGAGAATCTATATCAGCATTTTATTACTTAAATATGGAAAAGTAAAATATACTAAGTAAAATTTCGGAATTTTCTGTCAATTTTACATTAGAAAAATAATGAATTCATTTTTAAAATATTGCATCTTGATGTATAAAGAAAATATCCACTAAGCATTAACAGCGGGTATATCTACCTTTGATAAGAATTTCATGGAATATATATATATATATATATATATATATATATATATATATATATATAAGTATATACAGTATTTTAAGCATGTTAATTTTATCTCAACATTTACCAAACGCAAAAGTTTTTCATTTCCATATCTATGTCAAAGATGAATGATTGTAAAAAATACGTATAATTTAAGGTAACGTATAAATGCTATTTTAAACCATCTGCTTGCAGTTATTGTTTATAAAAGGCTTCTACATGAATTATTTTCAATCCATTTAAGTTGTGTAATAAAGCATCAATTATCCATTTTACAATTTTTATGTTACCTTTTTTTCTCACCGGCAAGTAGGATTTGTTTTATACATGTTCCTACTTTTAAATTTTTCTGGAAACCATAGTGTGCTATTTAGATTTTAAAACTTTCTTTTTGATGTTGCTAATAATGGGGTACATTTTGCGAATTCTTAATTATCCAATGATTTTCGTCGTTACACACTTACTCCTTGTATGACCATCGTGTTGACTTCACCTCTGTTGATCAAGAGGTTTTTTCTAATTATCTCAACGTATAAGTTTTTTTAACAGTCGTATTTTGAAAGTCATCCCATTTTTGTTTAAAGGAACAAATTGTGATACCAGTTCAACTTCCTTTATAATTAAATATTTGCTTATTAAAATTATAGGCAATACTTTTAAGTATAGATTTTTAAATAAAAAGGAATGCAAGTAAATATTTAACTTTAAATTAATTTATTTTAAGCAGAATTATTTTATTTTTCCAGAACTGTATTGTAGGACTGAATAATTATGTTTGTCAAAACGTGAGACAAAAATGCATCAATGATTCGTTTCTAAAATCTTCATCGCTTCTGATTGGCTGAAGTTTCCTGCCTCAGAAAAAATGTGCTCCTTGTTTCTAATATCACCATTTAGAAGTCACAGGAATTCCATTTTATTTTAAACAAAATGAATTTTTACAGAAATTTCTTTTGTGAAAGCATGTATTTTTTCCTGAAAACACAACTGAAAATAAGGATAAGAATTTATCATAATTATTGGAAGAACATTTCATGCATTATTAAGAAATGTATTATAATGATTCTTCTTGAAAATAGATCACAGTGGAACTATTGTATTTTACTTTTCATTAAGATAAGACTTTATATTTTAAATATTTATTTACAATCATGGATGTTCTGATTATAAATGACTTACCAATGATTAATATCTTTTAAAACTTGGATTTTTTAGGAACAAATATATAAGAAATATTTTCATATTTTAATAAATTCTTTAAGAAATATTTCACTTTTATAATATATTTAAAAAACAATTGGTGTTACCTTTATTATTTTAACTTCATATTTTTATAAATCTGAACTTATTTTCTATATTTATCTATTTACAAGTTACAGAAAACTGAATGAGGCAAAGGGCTATTAAACATATCATTTTACAAATATAAACTTTAATATCAAAACAATCACCGAATTTCTGTAAGTATTACAATAATAAGCAATGAGACTGCAAATGTTACAGGTGAAGCACTTGAATGTTCTCCACATACAACGTTTAGAGAGGATTTTCCCTGATAGAAAGCCATATTCTCTAATTCACAAGGGCGAAAACAAGTAAAATTCCTTACCATCCACCTCAGATAGATTTAAATGCTTGCAAAAGAGCAAAATCTATATCCCGTCCCTCAAATGCGATTGTGATGGAGCTGATTACTTTCCAGTTCAAAGATCTTGGGTAAATTCAAGTTGTAACTTGAAAATAATTGAAATAGATGAACTAACAATTAAAAAAAGTCATATAACAAAAAGTAACAAGAAAAGGTATTAAAATTATTACAAGATTAAGCTTTATAGATGATTTTTGAATATGAGAAGAGACTATTTACTACCAATAAATTAAACCTTACCAACATCGATTAAGAAAACTATTTGAATTAAACTGAGCTGCAATTTATCGAAATATTGCTTTCAATGATTAATTTGTTATTTTATAAAAAAATTCTATTGTTTTCAATTTTTCTCTTTAATTTGTTTTAAATTTAGTTTATTATAACTGTAATGCTTTAATATCCTTAATCGGTTTTCAATAGCTACATATAGCTTTGAAATTTACATCAGCATTAGACTCAACACAGCGGTTTTTTTTAATACTATTGTTAACTTTAAATCAATAAAGTCAGATCAAAACACCTGCAAACGTGAAATAACAAGATTTCGAGTGTATGTGGAAACGGTGTTTATAATGGACTTTACAAGTAGTGACACAAAAGCATGTATTCTATTCATGGAGTTTGAAGAGAAGGTGTGGTCAAATATTTCATTTCAGCTGCGAAGTGCTGAGACTCAAGTGATTGGGTATTATTAACTGAAAAAAGCGTTGCACTGTTTACGGTTTTATGTGAGCTATATTTTGTTTTTTAATTCAATAAATTGATTCGCAGGCCAGAGCAATGAAATGCCTAAAAATATATCTCACGGTGTTTGCATAAGGTGTTGATACTCTCAATTTTTGTATTAATTTCTTTACCATGAAACATTTTTTAATAAAAGTCATTGCATATAATGAATTTTAATATTGATTTCTAACAGCATGTGGCTCTCTAAATTGAAATGAATACCAATTCTAAGACAAACTTCATTCGTGTTTAATTTCGCATCAAATGACGTAATATTTCATCATTTGATGCATGCATTTTTTGTTACTCCAATTTTTATGTGAGCTTTATTAATGCAATCGAATGCTTGCAAAACTTTCAAATTAAAATAAGTGAAAAATACAATTTCGTTTCTTCTAGTTCAGCATGCTTTTCTATTTTTAATCTATTAAAAAGTTATACTTAAAATCAATGAAATATTACGTTGAATGACGTTAATATCAAGTAATAATGAATATGTGAAATTATTTATTATGGCACGAAAATTGCTACACAAATAAGCATTTTGATATTCGTCATTGAAGTCTTATTATATATTTAATCAGTATATTAATGCGTGATACTTTTTCTCATGATCTTTAAAATAATACCAAAGTTTTAAATATTCTATATCCTAATTTGCAAATATCTCAATTTATATTTTTGTTAAGAGGCTGGCCAAATCATTCTTGGAAGGACAACGGGCAATTGTTGAATACATATATATATATATATATACTAGTTCATTTATTAATTACTTATTTCCATTCTTCACTTTAGGAGAAGAAATATTTAAACAGAAAATTTTACTATTAGCTATAAAAGTCATTAACTCTTATATCATATAAATTAAAATATTGCCGTACAAATTTTGAAAAATACTTTTCTACTTTCTATTCATCAGGTGATTTGTTAATGTGAAAAACGCGAAGCAATTAATATATATTAAAAAATAGAATTTTTTTAAATTTATTCCCCCCTCCTCTATATTTAGCAGTTTCATTCAGTTTTATAGACAATTCTGATTTTAAGGTAGTTCAAGATACATTTAACCAGATAGTACTTACTATTGAAAGCTTTGTGACAAATGATTTGTGCTGCCTTTACTTTTTTAAGTGCTCAATTAACCGTAACCGTGTATAAGTAGATTCACAGAAAATGCAAAAAAATGCTTTTATTAAATTATATTATCTATGAATATTATTCCAATCCAAATATTATTCTAATCCAATGAAATCCAAAATATTTACATTATAATTTCAGTATTAATGTAAATATTTTGGATTTCCGACGATATGTACGCAGAATACGTCAACATTAAAAAATGATGCTTAATCTCTAACCCTAATAAAAATTAAATCTATGGAAATTACTTCATTATTTTTGGTAAATAAGTGAAAATAATGAATACTGAAATTTTATGATTCTTTGGTTCTGAAATGAAATAAATTTATTTATATCATTGATATATTTGTATAATGTATCTTTCAATTTCTCTGAAATAAAAATTCCTCTTAAGACAGAATATCGAGTGACAAAATTGGCACTCCAAATATTTTGTAGTATATAAAGTTCTATATTTGTAACTACTCCAAATAATATTTTATCATGTAAAAAGAAAAATGAGCAAACACGTAAATATGTATATGTAAAAATACTATGATAATTTATAAAGTTCATAAATAAATGTATTTGATTTTTTTGTATGTTTTGTAATATATATCTGAATAATTTTAACTTCTCACTATACTATTTGTGTATAACCATTACCCTTTGCATATAACAATACCACTCCATTATTCAAAACGATAAAATTTTTGTGAGATTAGTTGATATTTTATTTTGTGAATATTTTGTTTTCTTGGAATACATATTAAAATTAGTGCAGTAAATTGTTTGTATTTTTTTATATATTTTGCTTAACTTTATTTTCTTTAGGGTTTTCTTCATAAGGTTCATAGTAATCCTAGAAAAGTATATAAATACTTAATATTTATTTTGTATTAGTTTTGCAGATTTAATCTAAGATAGATATTTAATTCATTAAAAATCATTATCAACTATATATTCGAATTATTTTATTTTAGTTTAAATGATTCTCATCGTCTTCAAATTGATGACATTGTTCCAATTGAATACGACGGACTTCGAACTCCAAAAATTTCTGGTAAGTTTAACATATCGTGTTAACTATTCGTATTACAATTTTAATTTTTCCAGTCAAATTTATATATTAGGAATAAAAGAATATTAAATCATATTTCATAATAGAAAAAGGAAAATCTATCGTGGATTTAAAGACAGTAAATTTGCATTAAAATATGAAATATTATTCCAATAATTTTTATCAATACAATAAATAATAATTTTCTTTGAAATTGAATTCAAAAGAATTATTGTATGTATGATTGATTTTTACATACGGACACTCATTAAAAAACACAACTATGCTTCAACTTTTAATATTTTCCTATGAGATCTTGAAAAATGTTCGTTAATTTTCCTGAATATCCTAAAATTAAATAGCTTTGTAAACAAACATCAATACAATTTAGATACACTAGATACATATTTATGAAGCTTCTTGTGTGGAAATATATTTATGTCATTCTTAAATAACATTATAAATAGACATATTTTACGACCATATTACCTGTTGAATATTATTTACATAATATTTTTATACTTTATGTTCTAATAATTTTTTGCACGGCAACAGAAAAATGAAGATAATGCGTATTTAATGATAATATTTGTTTTCAAAAAAAATAATTTATTTTCTACGTTTTTCTAATCATGCCTAATTGGATTTAAAAAATGTTTTTTTTTTAAATTTGAGTTAAATCTTCAGAACTAAACAGCATATTATTTTCTTAGCATATTCGTTATTTTTTGATTCGAATATATTCATAAAGATAAAATTTTTAAAAAAATGTCTATTGCTACTTATTCTAATAAACAACATTAAAAATAAAGTTTTATAAAAACATGCATCTATACAAAGCAGACAAAAATGATACTAGAATATCTCAAAAATTCTTTATAGAAGTTTAGGATATTTTTAGAGTAAACCAAAAATTATACTGATTGAAATGGAATACATTTAAATCAACTGTACGTCTTATTAGTTTCTATTACGGATAATTTCATTTTATTCGGGAAACATAATACGCCCAAATAAATGTAGTTAAACAATTAGGACAAGGTTTAATATAAAATGGAAAAAAGAATTTTGGTTTCATTAATAATATTTTTTACGTATCTATAAAATATTTGACTTCTAATAAACATATTGTAATTATTAAATTACAGTTATGAAGTATGGAATTATAACACACACTTTGCTTTTGATTTTGAAGTTAAATTGTTTTGAGCAATTTAATAAGCTCTGTAGTTGCATTGCCCCAGATTTTCTTGCCTAATACTCATCTGCAATTTTAAATCATATTTTTATCTTTATATTGATGGAATATTATAATGTGTTGAAATAAAATTGACTTCAACAAACAATTGCATCTTTAACGAAAATAGTAATGAGGCTGGTATCAATGAACAATTATTTTTCGATAAATAATATATTTTTTATATTTTTCCTGTTATGTTAACTGTGTACTAATTATATATTTAAAAAAATATGAGCATAAGTTGTTTGTATTTTTAAGTAATTAGTATTGCCGCTCAACCTGTCTAGTGGTTAGCGTACCTGACTACAGATGGGTGGGACCTGGGTTTGATCCCGGCTCGGACATGGATGTACTTTCTCTTTCTTGTCTTTGTCCTTTCTTTGTGTGTGTGTGAATGGTTGCCTACCCTATAAACGGGTACCTAGGGCATGTGTGTACTGAAGAAGTCGGACTCCACTCCAAATATGGTTCATTTGGAAAAGTGGGGCAGCGCACCCCATATTGCCAGCCTGGCTGGCACACGACAACAACAGCAGTAATTAATATAATATGACAAATAAATTATTAGTATTTTCATAAATGTATAAATTTAATATTTTGTACTAACTCTTTTTATGATTATCCTCTCTATGAATTTACGGTAATTTATTTTGATTTTCATTGCATAATGTAATAAATTTACTTCCATTTCTTTCTCTGTCGTATATTTCTCTTTATATAGAGTGCTCATTTTTTTAAATACTCTTTTGGGCTCTTATTGAGTGACTCTTTCAATACTAACGAATGTCTCTGATTTTAGTCTAAGTTATGGCAGAGGTTGAATAAACAGTAGTAAGTTTAAATAAAAATGTTAACTTGACTACTCACTAGTCATGGAAACTGAAAAGAAGAAATTGCAACAGATTGCGGAATTATGAGTACGGAATTCAGTAACTTTTACCAACCATAATAAAATAAAAATGGAAAATTTACATAAATTCAAAAGCATTTAGTTGTTTGATTAAAAATGATTATTCTATTTTAAAAACCTGCGATGTATTTTATTTTAATGTAAAAGTTTTTGATTATAATAAAATACTGAAATGGAATGAATATGTAAAATATTTAAATGGCAAGAAGCTAAACAAAGATTACAAAATAAGTCATAAAAATCAGAGGCATTCCAAAACTGACGCACTTGAGATTAAATATTTCGAAAGACTCTATTACAAACAATTGAATAATGGAAAAAATTTGAATGAAGATATCGATTCAAATTTTGGAGGAAAAATTCATAATTTGAAACATTCTAAATACAATTTGCAGTACTATAAATTTTATGCTTTTATTAGATCAGTAAAATTAAAGTGTCCCATCAAATTATACCTTGTATCAAATGAATTATAAAAAAAATGAAAAATATCCTCAACTTATTTTTTAAATCACATAACAGTACCTAAAAATATTATAAAATTTTATTTAAATTAATTTCTGAAATTGTTTCTGTTTACTAATTTAGTTATTTTTAAAAGTAGCAAAACAGACTTTTAAGAATTTAAATAATTAAAAAACGTCCCTTAAACACTTTAGGAACTTAATAATGAATGCTGACTATATTAAATAACCTTGATATAAAAGCAAATTTACATAAATAAATCAATTTATCAATTTGAAAAGTCTTAAAAATTTTGATTTTGACTACATGGGTATTATAACCATTGTATTAGTTGTCAAATAACTTATTTATATAATTTACTGATAAAAAATCGAAGTTAAATGCTTCTTCAAAATATTAGAAACTAAACAAGATT
Organism: Latrodectus geometricus; assembly: GCA_026290005.1. Taxonomy (NCBI): domain Eukaryota; kingdom Metazoa; phylum Arthropoda; class Arachnida; order Araneae; family Theridiidae; genus Latrodectus; species Latrodectus geometricus. Next base: position 294,870 of record JAPDSC010013854.1, on the reverse strand, counting down.
TATCCTCATACTTACAATATAAGGCTCATCACATAAGCACATTATCAAATCTTTATTTTTGATAATTATATTACAAAGTTCTTTACAATTCAGGTATAAGTAATCTGTTTATCTCTAAAATAGACAATGCATGTGTTTTCTTTTATGATCAGAGAGTTTCTTCTAAATTATCTTAACTAATGTAAAAATATTAAGGATTTAATTGTGTTAATGTAATATTATGTACAAGTGTTCGAGAATGATTGAGTTTATATGGTAAAATATTTATGATAAAAGAATGCATGACAAAAGATCATAACCTTCTGAAATTCGTAATCAAAATGATACAAGAACTCCTTATAAAAAAGATAATTTCTATTTCAAATAGATAGAAGATCAAGCAAACCAATGCAAATAATAATAAATTTTAGAGAGAATTCAGCCATTCTCAATTGCTTTGTAAGCATTTTAATGTCTGTTTACAGTGAGGATTAAATTGTCAAAAAATTCTTCATTGAACATATACAGGAGTTTTAATTTAGAAAGGTATTTTGTGCTCCAGAAGCTTTATGACAACAGCATTTGAAACAACTTTTTCCCAAATGCTATTTGGCAAACATTGTAATATCTTTGTTAGAAATTTCAAATAAGGAATATTTTACTTCTGCAGCTGAACTTATTTGTGTGACTTACACAAAGGAAAATTTTTTTATTTAACTCGTTTCCAGATAATAATGAATAAGAATTTTTTCACTTCGCACCCTGCGAAAATGTTTATTGAAAAAGTAGCTAGCACCTTTTTAATTAGAAAATAATAATTTTATCTAAGGAAAAAGAAAACAAATTCTAAAATTCTATTACTTGAAAAAGTAGTTAGTTTATTCAAAAAAGGGGGGAACCTCTTTTGAAGCATCAATTTGATGGGTAGGAAAGTACAATAAATAATATACACAAGAAGCACCGAACTTGTTATGAACTTTCAAATAAAGCATAAAGAGGAAAATCTTGAAAAATGTATAATGATGGAATTCAAATCAAAAGATTAGTAAATGAAAATTAACTACAATTGTTTTTATCATTTCCCAAATAATTTAAGTGCAAATTCTTTAAACGGTCACTTTATACACATGAAAATATAAAATAAATTTTGGTTCAGTGCTTTCCTAATTTTTACCCTCGGATCATTGGTGTCAGGTGGATAAAAAAATTATAGATTATACATTACTAAGACTGTGTGACACACTTATAGAAATAGATTAGAGTTGTACTTTCCTTCGTGAACGGTATTAATGACGTGAAATAATGACTTTTAACAACAATATTGTGATAATTTTGTAAAACTTGTGTAACTGAGGTTTGTGGCTATGAAAAGAAGCATCAGAAAATTAGCTACCAATTTAAAAATTGAGTAGATCGTGAAAGTATTTGCCATGCATTAGAGAAATAAGATGAAGTATGTATTCCATGCACACAAAAGTGAAATAAGCAAATAAAAACATCAAAAACAGTTAAAGTTTTAGAAAAATTAAATACAATATTCTTGTAAATTATTCTAATAATATTCTTTTAAAAATAATTCTTCAAAGAAACTGATGTTCTTAATATCAAATTCGAGACGTGAATAACATGTGGCTGAAAAAAATGCTAAAATTTCTGAGATCACATCATTTTATAAAACATACAACCAAGAAAATTACTTTAGCCATTTTGAAAGTAGTTTTATTTGCATAATTATTTATTTCATTTAAAAAATAAAATATATTAAATTTAGAAAATACACTTTTTTTATGTTAAATAGTTGTTATAGGTTCGCTCATAAAAACAAGAGTTAAGTTTCTATCAAAGAAGACTGACTGAAAGTTAAACAGGATGAAAAGAAATAAAAAGAAAAAAGAAATAAATAATAATAAAAACAGTAAAAGAAAATAAAGGACTTTTCAATATAAAAACGAAATAAAGTGGATTAACATCGAGTAAGACAGTTTTAGACTCAATGAAAGAGCAATGTCATTAATGAAAAATGAAACAGTAAGAAAGTTTAAGAAGTTTTTGTGATTGGATTCCATTTGTAAGGTATATAGATAGCTTACAATAAAAATTTTAACAAGTGAATTCTGTTTGAATATTTAACTGATTAAATGTGTGATTACAATTTGAGTTTTTTGTCATGTATTTCAATTTATGAATTTGATAAATTCAAGATCGAGAACAATAGAACTATGCATAAGTTCTACAAATTTAAAATATGATTAAACGTCCCGATTTTATACAAACTTAATTTATCCTAAAAGTCAAAACTCTTATGCTAAAAGAATGTTGATTTAAGTGCGATATATATATATATATATATATATATATATGAATTAAATATTATTACATACGAACTATATCATTTATGCTGAGTAGTTGTCTGAATGGTAGCTCTTTAGCTTTCAATTGCGGAGTTTATGATTTCAACACTCAATACAAGCGTAAATGTTTGCAGTGGTTTGGAATTCATTTTACGATGTAAATCTCAGTCGAATTGGCTTTCTGTGCAAAAAAGAGTGATGACCCAAACTAGTAATTTATTAAGCTTTTGTAAGACAACGAATTAACATTTTTTCTTTCACGAAGATAGTTTACATATTTAGTTTTGAAAAGTTAAAAAGTAATGCTATTTTGAAATTTCGAATTATGCAGAACATAACTCAACATTTATTGTTTTAATATTGTAATTAGATCATAAAAGAAGATATTCATAGATGAACAAATATGATGGAAAGCATTTGTGATTATTAAAAGGAATGAAAAAATTAGTCTCAGAAACGTGAAACAATATTAAGAAAAAACACAACTGAAAAGAATAATTCATGATCACAGGAGAATTAATTTAGAATATTTACTCATCTAAATTTTTTAGCAAACAAAAATCACCAGTTAACAGCATATTTGTAAATACTAAAAAAAAAAAAAAAAAAATTTGCGAAATTTCCAAGTAGTTAAGTATAAAAATAAATATTAATCAAAAACACAAGCAGTACAAAATTTTCCTTCCACCCAAAAAATGGCATGAAAGTAGTATATAGCAACCAGACGATCTTATAGATCGTCTGGTTGCTACATAAATGTATAATTTGAATCGTAAGCAGGCATGAATGTGAGTTATTAAAGTATTTCTTTCCCCTACTATTAGCTCCTATGCATTCTATAGATTATTTTTTGGAACACTGACAGTTCCCAATGTCTAGTTTCATTTTGTCAAAATAACATTCTATCAAATATTTATTTTAAATACAAACACAAAGGCATTGTTGAACATTTTTGTGTTAAAAATTAGCAGAAAGACTTTTAAATCAATATTTTATCAACTATTTCATGTGCAATTTTAATGCAGTATTCAGATCGTATATAGAAAGCCCACTTTATCACTATTCAGTGCAAATCGATTTGTAGTAAGTAATGTGCCCACAGTAATTTTATATAAAGATGCCATATATTAATATTACTATTCATTAAGATTTTGTATTGTTAATTTTACGATGGGTTGTTTAAAAGTAAAAACACTGATCATTTTTTAATGATAGAATTATAAGAAACTAAAATTGGTAGTTATATTCTTAGGTTGGTTTAAGTAATTTGTTATGCAAAGTACTAGATTCCTAATAGGGTTAATGCTGTTAATTTATAAGACCTCTATTAAGTTTAATTCAAAATTACAGAATTTTACGACCAAATATATTTACTATTTCTTTCTAAGTACTTCTGTAACACTCCATTCTAAATTTTTGCCTAGTTTTTCCTTTCTTGAAGCGAGTCTTGATCATGGTGAGTAACTGTTTTCTATGGTAGTTCGAATGTTCACAATTGTAAATTGTTTAACCTTTTCAAATACTGAAACCCTTTCTGTACGGTGGACAACTCTGTAAGCTAATGAGACGAATTTTTACAATTTTATTTGATTCCACATTTTTTCTACACACGTCTTATGTTTAATGAAAACCATAAATTTGTTAAAATGCTAAGTTTTTGCTTCACAGATGAAGCATTTTTTCTAAACTATCATAGTTTTGGAAACAAATTTTTGCCAAAATATTTTTAGCTAAAATTATTTAATTCGCATATGGTTTGATAATAAAAAGAAACATCATAAATTTTTTGCTAATGCACATTTTATAATATTTGTAAAAAATAAAAGTGAGCAAGTCATTAAAAATGTTTTAAAAATTCACTTTAGAGCACAATTTTACATCTAAAATTTTTCAAATTTAGAAAGTAAACACTAAAATTAAGAAAAATAAGCGTTGCTTGGTAATAGGATTAAACCTTTCTTAATAAAAGATTCATATTTCCATTTATTACTCTATTGAATAATGAGGAAAAGCTGTTAATGCGTACAAGCAAATTTTGCTGATTAATTTAAAGAATTTTCTAGTTTGTGAATATGAATAAAATCTACTATATTGATTAAATCCGCTAGTTGAAAGCAAAATGCTTGGGATACCCGAAATATCTGTACAACAGCCTCGATCTATAAGGTTATTTAATATTGCAAAGTCTAACAGAATATGATCAAAATATGTTAGAGAAATTTCAATTTATGTTTTATTAGCGCTATTGGGGATTATTTGCGCTATTGGGGATATTATTTAATTTGCAATTTAATACAAAGCTTTTTACTTTTCATTTTGTTATCTTTACACTCATAATTATTATAAGCATTATTATATACTTGACTTGTTTGTCACCGAATGCCCGTTTTATATACACGATGGCTAATAAGATCGGGACCTACGGTTTAAAGTGGATTCCAAGTTCAAGGTGAGATTACGAATCCTCGAACTGTTGAAGAGAAGTCAAGAGCTTTAACCATTCGGCTACCAGCTGAGAAATCAATTCATAAGAGTATTTCTCATTATTAATTTCATTTCGTTAGCAAGGTAATAGGACGAATAATATCACAAAAGAATATTTATAAATCTTGAAGAAAGAAAAGACAGATATTTTATTTGAAGACGAACAGATTTTTTATAGGTCATTCATAATTATTCAAACTCAGTATTTATTAATTTTGAATGCATCTTAATTTAATAAAAATTGCTACAAAATTTTAAAAAATTTAATTTATAAAAAAACTAATAATTTTCAATGTAATTTTTAAAGGAAATAAATAAACTCAAATGAACTTCATTTACTCAATACTTCATTCTTAATCCGAGCCCAATGGAATTTTCCTCTATTTTATTCAGAGAAGTTTCGAATTCCAAAGAATTTGTTTGAGCATGTAATCTAGGCTTTTGCTTTAATCTTTCAAATATTTCACATAGTCCAATTAAGTTTAAATAAGTGAACACCATTTTTGAGGTGTTTCATTTCACTATCATCTTGAACACTCAAAACCATGATTATTGTGCTCCTGTAATTTTGGAACACGTTCTAATCTTAGACGTCTTTCTAATAGAAAATAGAATAATAAGTATAGCATGAAAATTATCAATAATAATTGCCATCATATACCATTTCTTAACTCTTACATAAGATCATAAGCATCATTGACATTTGTAAGATATTTTGATTCAAAATGTGAAACTGTTATTTGCATACTTCTCATTATCAATCGGGGAATTATAAGGAAATGTCCACATATACTGATTTGATAAGTAAAATGACTTTACTAAAAATTACATTTACATCTATTTTAAGCCTTAGTTTTAATATTTTTTATTTTTATATATATATATTTATTTTAATATACACTTATGTCCAAATTTAAAGTTTACCATCCAATTTCGTAGTAAGACTTGATAATTAAGGTTGAAAACGAAGCATATGACATACATAGAAGAAACCAATGCGTATTGAAAACGTTTAGTGATAATTAATACATATGTATAATCAATATAATCATACATATCATGTCAAAGTAGAAAACTAATAAGCACAGATACAATATCTTTGGACTGTTTAGCATCGAGGCTTTCAAGAGTGATAAAGTGGTTACTTGCATTTGTCAAGTAAAATGAGGTTTTTATGTGAAAAAAAAAACAGTTTTTGCGAGTTACAGATGGGGATCAATGATCCAGGTAGATTTTGATGGACTTATTGTGAGTCATAGTAAACCATGAACTGTATAAACTTATATTTTGTGATTATCTTGAAATTTATCTTGAAGGAAATAACTGTCATGTTTATTTGCATAAGTTGTAGAATTTTCATTAGTATACACAAAATCGTGGAACATAAACTCGTATAACCTTAATTTTAGATACGTGTATAAGAATACTTTGAGATTTATTATTAAAATTTATTATTTCAGGTGGACCAGCAAAAGTGGTATTAACTATTGTTATTATGAACGTTCGAAATGTAGATGTTTCGGAAATGGTAAGTATTTTTACTGACATATTTTGACACCTCCCTATGGACTATCTGACGGCTTACAATGTAGTAAGACATTTTATTTTCCCCTGCGTAAGTTCCTTCCGAGTGGAATGGAATTCTCGTAGATGATAGGCTATATTGCTTTAATTCTTTCAACAGGACAATATATATATATAAAAATTCAAAAATTTTCAGTATAATAGAAATAAATGAAGCAATTTGACACAAATGATATCAAATTACGTATCGCTAGGAGGTAAACCTAAAATTTCTCATGCATCCACCCCAACAGACGTGCATGCAGACGGAAGAAGAGCAACATATATTGTCCTTGTTTTCAACAATGGTTGGGATCAACCCGAAATCTTTCACTCAGAAGATTGCTATCCAGCCACTAGACTACAGTGAACCCATATACCAACATATGTAGGGGCTCGATAGTATTGCTGGAAAGATGTTCCTTACCAGAAAATAGTGAGTTTTAAATCCAACCAACTGTACCATGTTCACTAATAGATCTACCACCATTTTCACTAATAGAGACTAATTATCTTTATCTGACTTAATCTGACTAATCACTTGGAAAACACTGCAACCACAAGATCTAAAATATCTCGTGGTTACAGTGTGCTCCAAGTAGTACCAACCAAGTCAACTTTATACGACTTTAGTACTTTGGGAGTACCAAGTCAAGTTCGATGGTCTTCTGCTTGGTTCCACTTCCCAAATTAAGAAAAAAAAACGTTTCAATGAGAAATCAGTCAACTATTTTAGAGTACTATACGCCATACAATGAGCAGAATCTTTATTACACTTTTGCTCTTTATATATATGCATGTATGCATAAAAATAATATTTGAATATTAGAGCTTATTTTTTCGTCATTAGAAAATCTAGATTTTTTTAAAGGCTAAGCAATGAGTTTTCTTTTAAAATGACAGATAAAACATCACGAACAATGAAATCAAGAGTTTAATGAAAACTTAATCTACCCATTTTAAGTTGAAATTTTTACTGATAAAATCATATAACAGTCCTGATTAGTTTCTAGGGATACAAAGTCACATTTTTAATATCAAGGCAAATTAGTGCTTTTCAGCTTTTAAATTCTTTCTTAAGATGAATGATCAAACACTGATGATTTTTGCTTCTGATCTATTGAATTTTTAAGGTTTATTTAACTATAATATGCAAACTTATAAAACCAATACTATTTGAGTTGATATATGTATATCTTTTTAGCTTTCATCATTTTTCTTCTTGGTATACTAATTTTGCGAAAATAGTTATCTTAGTTCCATTATTCTAATAATTACAGTATTTTCCAAACACAGTTTCGTTAACTAATGCTTTACATCTGTTTGCTAAAAGTGGCACGCATAAGGCATCATTAAAAATACATGGTATAAAAAGCAATAGAATAAAAATGTGACATGATGTTAACAAAAGTCGATTCAATAGCTGAGTAACATTATTATTCTTAGAGAGATCAATCGATCTTCCTATTGAAATAACACATCAAAAAGCAGAAGTATCCTTTCACGTGTGGGCAATAAGCTAGAAGACAACAATTAACTCTCATGTGATTAATGATTTTAATATTTATGTAATGAAAGAATAAGTTTTTTAAAGCTCAGAAGTGAATATTAACGATTGTTTTTATTATTCTATTTAATATGTAAATTATAATACTGCATACTTTCTACTTGAAAAAAAGTTAATCATGTCGAACTTTTTAGCTATGTAAGGAATTGAAAAATGTTTATTTAAATTAAACTATTTAAACTCTCTCCCTTTTTATGATTACTTTTTAACTGTCTTGTGAAATATTTATTATCAAAATATTTGTATATAAAATAATGCTTTATTAATATATTCTACATTTGAAAAATAAGGAAACAAAAAATAATATAATGACAAAATATTGAAATAAATAGTGAACACGTAATTTACTTTTAGTTTAATTTTTTTTATATAATACCTAAAAAAATATTTTTTAACACAGCAGATGCTTTTTTAAAACACATTTCTTTTATGAATATTCTTTTTTCCTTAATTACATAAAAATTGCTTTTTTATACATTACAGTAACATAAATTAGAAATTTTTTTGTTAAGAATTGCGGCTGTTTTCATTCAAACTTTAAAGTATATAAATTGTTACTTTTATAAATTTCATTTCAAAGATTTCAACATTTCTTATACTCACTTAATTTTATAAATTCATTACTTAAGTATTATTTTCATTTTAAAAGACAATATTTTAGTGCTGATATTCTTTTAAAAATCAAGCATCTAAGTGAATTATACCGTTACATAGCATAATAAAATACATTCATAATAGTTTTTATGAATCAGACGAATAATTACTTATTCTTCTGAATTGTATTTGACTTTTATTTTGGGATAATGGGTTAACCAAACTTTTACTTGTGTCTTTTAAATTAAGCATCAAGACTCATCAAGATGTGATAAAAAAAATTAATTCATTCATTACATGAAAGATAATTGGTTACATTTATACATACATTATTTTTTTAGAATACTTCTCCTTGGAGCAAATTACTATCAAGAGATTATTGAAGTCGAGAAGTCGAGATTCAAACTAATTTTTCACATAAAATTATTTGCCAAAACTTGTAATTTGCCAAGCAAAGACCCACAAGTCGGAGCTTAACGTTTAAGCAATAAAATTCTCTAAGAAATGATTTATGTGTGTTCTATTCTGAATGTAACACACACAAGAACAGGACACAAAAGGAGTAAAGCTAAGTGGTGTTTACCCATTAGAATTGACGTATGATAGTTTGACAAATAATTCTGGGCGCCTACACTTCTAGACACCGAAAAGAATGTACTATTTCTTTTCAATATCTCCAGAAAAAAATTATTGTGAGTCATTTGCGGAAGTATTAAGCATATTAGATATATTAAGTAAATTTTCCAAGAAAGTTCAATTACTATAGTGCCTGGTATTGTTTAGATATTTCCATACATTATATGCACATATTTTACTTTGAGATTCTTTCCTCTCCTATGTGTCCACTTAGAGTTGCTGTGGGTCTCATTAATCTTCTTCATGGCAACTCGTATGTAATTATTATCCCAAAGTTATTGGAGATTATATGCATTAAGTGCATGGATTGTCCCGTAAAGTTACCAAACCTAAATTCAGATTAATCGAGAATCTTGGGAGATGTCTGGCATTAGATTGACAATCGATCACAACGATACCGAAACTGCGATTGATACTATAAAAAACTATCAAATATCCAACAAATATAAATAAAACTCTCATTTAAGACTGATTGATTGACTTGAACAAGTGATGAATTCTTTATTTTGTCGATTCTTTATCTGATGATGATAAATTCTTCATCTTATTTTAGTTAGTCCAGCTACTTTTTAACTCTCTTGCAATGAATGAATATAAAATGTAAATTCAAATGAATTTTACAATATTTAAATAAATGTTTTAATTTATTAATATAATGTTAAATTCTGGAGAAAAAAGGAAATTTCATGAATGATATTTTCGTCCTTCCTTAAATTTCTGCAGTGCATTCATATAAGATCTATTTGACTACGATTATTTCTATAAAATATTCTGTGTTTCTTGACGACAATTAATGTATATATATATATATATATATATATATATATATATATATATATATATATATATATATATATATATATATATATATAATTAAATGTCAAATATGGAGACACACATAAAAAAATACTCTAAGAAATATAATAATAGTTTTTTTGTCATCCCACGAATATTTAAAGCCATTTTCTTTCACGTCAAGTACAATGAATCATTGTACTAAAGTATTTAGTTTATATCTGCATCTAATATTTATCTAATGTATTACACTGTAACGATATATTTTATTATGCTTTAACTGCATAAAAATTTATGTAATTAATTTTTTTTTTAATTTTATGTGTTTTTAATTTCTGTAATGAAGGTGTTTTGAAATCAACTGATTATCTATCAAATTTTATGTGGTGAATCATGGTTACTGAATGTTTTTTAATAGTATACTATCACGAATAGAAACTAAAAGAACATGAAGTTATCAATAGTGATTACTTTTTTTAATCATTTGATCTATTATTACTAAGGTCAAATTTAAAATTGAATTTATAAAATCAACAAATTCAAGTAAAACTATAAAAGAAACAATCAAAAAATGATTATTTATTTTTTTCAATTGATTCTGTGAACTGATATGCGTTTCTTCAAGCAATTAATAAAACTTCATTAGTCATCACATGCTTTTAATTTATTCTTATAGTGAATGATTTGCATGCCGTATGTCCATTTCCTTATGTTTGGCATTATATTAAAATGCCACGCGTGAGGTTGAAAATAATTTTGATTCATATTTATAAATAACTAAAAAAATATGAAATTAAATATAATCAAACTTCTTAATAGAATAGATATTTTTTTATTTCAAAAACTTACAATAAACTTCTTAATTAAATATTTCATCACCAATGGCATTTCTCTCCCATAAAAATTTATATTATTATATACTGAATGTTCAATGTGATTTTTAGTTTAGTTATTGGAACTTTAATTTTTCTGTTATTCAGTTACAATTGCAGTATTTCCCACAAGAATTATTGCATATTGTTGGATTTCGGGATTCAGGAAATCGACTTTTTTAAAATAAACAATGCAAATTCAGTTTGAACCAAAATATAAATATACTGATATTTGAAAGATTTTGAACAATAGAGCTTTATTTGTCAGTCACTCATTGTTAAATTTAAAGAAACTAATTTCCTTCTGAGAACTTAAAAATTATCTGAGAAAATCTCATTTCTTCTTTTGACATGTTTTACTTATGAAGATTTAACACGGCAACTGAATTGAGATTCACGATCGATAAGCCAATTTGCTGACACGATTCAAGAGAAGTCGTGTAAAAAGAAGCTTGATTTAAAATACTCTTGCATTCACAATTTATTAGGCTTACTTGGCACGCATTTTCTTTTTATAGGTTTAGCATAATGTTTTCAACATTAGTTTGACAATAGTGTTTCATGTCTGTCACGTAAATGTTAAAATATTTTTAGCTCTTAAATAGGATTCGTATTAAAATTTCTATCAGCTTTTATCCTTTAGCGCAGACAAAAGTAAGCGCATTTTCAAAAGCCTTTTCCATTACAAAAGGCTGAAATGATATTTTTCAAGATTATTAGTGAATGTGACAACAGATTTTTCTAATTTCAAACAATAAAATTGAAACTATATATAGTGTGGTTGAGGAATAATCAATGAGTACCTCATGAGTTGAGGTGCATGTCAATCAACTTAAAATCGATAAACTGAACAATCCTAAAATCGATACACTGAAAATTTTCTTAAAAGTATATTGTTTGATCAGAGAACCCTTTAACTTGGTTATGATTATCAATTAATTTTCCGAAACAAATTAAAAAAACATATAATTAGATGTAAAACTGGATTTCAAACCACTACAAATATCTACGTCTGAGATGGAATCGAAATCTAGAACTGTTGAGCTTCAGATATACTCTGAGACATCATTGAGCTGTGTCTGATGAAATTTATAAACTCGCCTTGGCAACCAATCCAGACTAGTATTTCATACTCTTCTTGTATACACATTGAAAGCCTACTTTAGCACCAGACATGTTGTCTGCAGCTCTGTTCATTTTGTTTTAATTGATTTTTCTTTTATGCTAATAAATCATTAAGTTTTTCACCTAGCCTCTTACATATTATAAGAATCTTTTCATAATTTACTTTCCATCAAAACTCATAAAGTAAATGACATAATGCTCAAAATACAGCTGCTACCAGACTAAATATATAAATGAAAAATATTGAATAATTCTTTATTTTGTTCCTACTACTTTTAAATGGAAATGTGTCAAAATATAATTAAATTAATGCTGCTGAAAATTTTACAATTTTCATACAAATTACACCACACTTTCTGAAATATTCTTAACTACAATTTAGTGAGAATTATTCTCTTAGCATGCAGTAAAAAGTATTTTCTTAGGTACCACTAATCTCTAAGCAACATAATAAAAATAAAAGCTTTTGAAATAAAACAAAATGGGAATTTTGAAATCTTAATCAATATTTTGGGTAAAAAAAATATTTCCGAAACTCCTTCGCATTCTGTTTGATTTTAGAATTACTATTCAATAAAATAAGTCCAAAAAAGCAAAATTTACTAAAATATATAATTATTTTATTTTAAAATAGAAAAATAGATTTAAGTTATTCCATCCCCTCTCAGCAATTTGTTCAACTTAAAAGGATAGATTTTAAAAATCTTCATTTACAAGAAATTTTCTTCATCATCAAGAAATTTTAATATGAAGAATATTTAAGTGTTAAACCAATTAAATTAAAGATCTAACAATTAGTTGAATTCTACTGGAGCTATATATAGGTGCAGGTAAGTTGTTAGATGATGTCCGTGGTTTCACATTTTGCATTTTTAGTTGATATTATTACTGATTTGTTGTGCTTCGTGTGAGAAGGAATGTCTGGGACAAAATATACACTTTCATCTTTGGATGATTATTAAAAAGACGGAGAAAAAGTGTCAAGAATATTTAATAAGTAATTGTTTCACACTCAAATGACTCGTAAACTATTGGCGTTAGGTACAGGATGTTTTTTTGTGGCCGCTCCCACCTTTTATCGTTGATTGGTTTATAACTGACATGTTATGTCTTGTCCTTTTTTGACTGCCTAAAGTTTGGCTATGTATCTGAATGATTTATTTTTGCCACCAGCAGATCATAGAAAGTGATAGAAGAACTAAACGTTAAGAATATTTAAGAGTTAAAAATAGCTGATAAAACTCTTGAGACACAATTTTAGGAAACGTTGTGCTTCCTTGCAAATGGACAATGAAAGCAAAGCAAATCCACTAAAAGATGAAAAACTGAAGTTCTTTCAATTAGATTTCCTTTGGTCAATATCTTTTGAATCAAACCAATGAAATGAAACAGAAAGTGAGCTAGTATGAAAATAAAGAATCTTAAATCAATTGTCAAGCTAACTCCTCATAATCTAAGTGTGCTAATAAGATAAAATTGCAATTTTAATCAAATTTCAAATACTACTTCGCTATTTGTTATCACCTTTCACTCGCGATAACAATCTAATTAAGTCTCCCGAGTTAAAAAATGAACGTTGAGCTATAAACAAACCAATCATTATTAATAACAAGAACGAAAGTCTAGGTAATTTAAACCGAACTAAAATTTTCCCCCCTAAGCTGAATGTGAAAAAATCATAGGAAATTAAAAAAGATATATGAGTTGCAAAATATGAATGATATGAAATGGATGGATGGAATGTAACTATTCAAAAAATGAAACTCAAATTAAATTTCTAGATTAATATTGTTAAAAATACGATAGTTTTCGTTATGAAATAAAAAACTTATAGATAGTACAAAAAGTTAAGCAAATAAGTAGAGACAGAATTAAGCATTTTTCTTTTTTTGTAAAATCAGCTTATAAAATCAAGTTTCCTTCTTTTCAATCAATATTGAATTATACTTAAAGAAACCTTAAACACGTTTAAAATACTATAGGCTTCCATTAACTTCTTTTTCTGTTTCTTATTAATAAACAAGAAACAGAAAAAAAATAACATTGAAGCAATTCGCGTCAGACTTATAACGGGAATTAAATAATATTATTCTTGACATTCCAAGGAAAATTCTATTACAGTGAAAATATGTCCAATCTTTATTGATTGTGTTTTAGTGTATTTTTTATTATAGATTATTTAGTGATTTAATTAATATTAAAATTCAGAATAATTATAACTTTTTATTAAATAATTCTCTATTTCTTATGCATACAAAGTTAAAAAACGTTTACTAGGCACAGAAATTTAAAGATAATTTTGGATTATAAAATCATACATTCTCAGCAAAGTCACCAGTAAGCAGAAGAACATGCAAAATTTAATTTTTTTGAAACTGCAGACTTAGATTTTTTTTCCCCATAATTTACTGTGAACCTTCCTTTCCACGAATAACTTTAAAAGCTCTTAACAACTCAAATATTTCTACGTCCAAATTACTTCCTTCTGATCGCGTGCTTTTAAGAATTTTTGTTGCTTTAATGCAAACTATTGCTTTCAACACTTAATGTATTTGAAAATATAATGCTCCAATTTCATGATCCCTATAATAACTTTTGAATGAAATACTTAAGCCATTGATTCTTATCGTTTACTCACTAATGCAAGCTTGAAAAAAAATCGGTTTTCATTAATGTTCCATTTTTATTCAAATCAATAAAAGTGGTATTGCTTATGATGAAAAAATAACTCATTCCCTATTTCGATACAATCTTCAAACTAAACTTCACTTTTAAAGTACATTTTAAGCTATATTTTTAAAATACATTCCAAATATATATTTTAAAAACATAAGTTTATGCAAGTCATATGATATATAATATAAACTGTTTATTTTATTACCTTATTTGTAAAAAATAGGTACGTGGTGATTAAAATGTTAAATATATAAATTCCTAAATAAATAGATTGCGTTGACTTTTCTTTGTTGAAGATCCTATTGAAACTTACTAAGCCAAATAAGATCTTTTATATGGCTCAGTTAAAAAACTGAGTTATTATTTTATTTTATTTTTTGTTCTTCAGGTTGTATAAATTATGTTAATGATATTTAGATATTTATATAAAATCCAACGACTTTCATGAAATTTATTTGAGTAATATGAGCTATTTCACCTTTCAAAAAATGTTCAGTGGTGAAATAATATGAATAATTTTTATCGGTTGATATTAAAACAAGTCCCTGCTTTAAAATATGTTTTACATTCATTGGTACTTTAGAAATAAAATACATTTCTGATACAAGAAAATGAAAAATGAATAATCATAACTCCTCCTTACCAACATATTGCTAGATCGAAATAACTTTTTGTTTTCTTTACAGATAGGATGCGAAATCATTTTTAATATTTGATGATAAATTTGAAGCTTATTGTAAATATTAAATTTTCACATGTATATTTCTTCTTCTTACTGGAGACTTCCTTTAATAACTAATTTTAAATCTCGAACTGTTGAAAAAAAGATTATTATTTAAGTTATACAAATTTTTGCAGCATGTATGTTTTTATTTATTTCTTTACTATACTTAAATTATTTCTTTCATTACTATCTATGGCCATGTAACTAAATATATACCGAAAATAAATAACGTAGTTAACTGATTCATTGATAAATAACATATAATGCTCTTAATATTATTAAGTAACCAGGTGGTTATAATTACTATATAAATGTAATTCTGAAATATATTGGATACAGGTAAGGATGAAACGTTATTAGAGGTATTAATACGATTATTTGGTAGTTAATCTTTTAAAATCAGTACTCTGTCAAATTGATATTTTATTATCAGTATCAGGGAAAATATGGGAAAACTATTTTTCGTCAAAAACCTCATTTCTCTTTGTATCAAGCTGTATCAGTTTTTTCATTTTTTTATTTTAAGATATGTAAATATAATAATTGTTTGTCTCAACAGTTATTCTAGTGTGACTTTTTTAATTGTATAAATGTAAAAACTTTTAACATATGTAACCACTTCAAATCTAAAGAGAATCCAAAACAATTCCTCTTATTAAATGAAATGTGTCTTATCATTCCATGAAGCATGACACGATCATGGAGTATTCACTTCAATGATCGCGTTAAGAGACTCAAGAAATTTCAGTTTCATTGACTGCTTTACTAAGAAGTATTCTTTAACAAGACTAACTTTGTGGAGGTAACATTTCAATATTTGATGCAAAACTTTTCTTATCATTGTGCACGCGATATCCGTTTTCCGGAATAGAAGCCTTACTATTGGGCTGCACATCGTCCTATCCTGTTTCACAACAGGATTTTCAGCTTCTTTAATTTATTACTTACTATCTGAGATGCTAAATAAGTTAAATATTTTACATTATCTATATATATTAAAATATAGTGAGAATATTATAGACTGAGGGAGTTCAAAATAAAATTTTCTGTGAAATATTCGCCAAAATTATTTTCATCAATTATATGAGAAGAATTTAAAGTATATATTGGAAAAAATTCACAATTCAAAAATATTGTCAAGTATTGAAATCATATCAAAATCAGATTAATTTAAAATTATTAAAAGGACTTTCATTCTCAAACCAAATGAAGATACACTTGGCCAGCGTGCGTGGAATGAAGTTTCATGCATTGGCCTTATAGCTGTATCATATAATTGAGGATTTATAAAAGATTTTTAGTTTTCAAATAATAATTAAATGAAGACTTATTTCTTCTAGTTTCCAAAGATTGTTTGTAACATAGTAAATAAATTTTGAAATGTATTTGAATTTTAAAAACATCATATGAGACTTTCGATCCTTAATAATGGATTGTGTTAAAATATTCTTGGATCGATTTATGAACTGATGCGTACTCCATAATTTATCTTTGATCTAATAACTAATCAATGGACTCTTAATATAGCGATCCCCTTGCATGCGCTAAATTTGAATGTAAAGCAATCTTTTGTTTCAAAATAGTAATATTGGGAAATTTAAATAAAAACAAAGAAAAAATTGACTCATTGTATCATATTTTATAGTAAAAAATCTGCACTTTTATTATAGATTAAAAACTCGTTTTAATTTTTATTTTTGTGTCGTATCTCCAGATATTTTATTATAATATTACTTTTGCTGTTTAAAATCTGGTGTTTACTATTTTTAGTCAATACGTTTTGATTTGATGATGACAACTCGATGGACTGATAAACGACTTATCTTTCCTCCAATGGAAAAAGAAGAAAGAGTCGTTTTGGACATAGAATGGCGTAAAAGGATTTGGACGCCGGATTTATTTTTTGAAAATTCGATAGAAGGACATGTTCAAGATACCATCATACCCAATATGTTTATATGGTTATTTGATAACAAAACAATACAATTTACCGCTAGGTAGGTAAATTTTTTTTTAAATAAATAAGATTTCATATATAACATTATTAAAAAATGTAATTTTTTCAAACTTATTTATTTGCTTATTTAGAATGTAAACATAGGTCATCTCTCTTCATATTTAACTTTATTCCTTATGTCAGAAATATAGAATTTAAATGAATTGTAAATAAGTAAAAAATAAGAAAGATTCATAACTAAATAAATTGCACCTAAGCAGCCTATTGCATTACCTAACATTAAACAAATAAAAATAAAAAAACTTTCAATCTCTTGGAACTTTTCAATGGAAAATTACTGTGTTTTTAATTATCTGCATTACATACATTTCTCTTAAAATAAATGCGTTGAAACTTATTATACTCAATATAAATTTATAAATGTGCTACAAATCCTCAAAGCAACAATTGAAATTTTTGAAAAAAGTGCTTAAAGTAGTATCAGTGAGATGAATTTAATAACGAGTTCTGAAGTTATATTGAAATGTTAAAAATATTCTATCAAATATTCATTGCAGTTGGAATATCTAAAATATCTAAGAGTTTTGACTTTTATCTTAATTTTACCTCCGTGAAAGAGTTTTAATCGCTATAGGAATCAAGATATTCATAATTTTATATCAAATAATATCTAACATTTTGGAAACAAAAATATCAAATCAAATATTTATATAACAGTAAAAGTTCCCTATGACCAGAGTCTTCTTAGATTCACAAAATGTTGCATATATGTACTTCTGCATGTTAAATTATGACACCAGTTAAAGAACAGCCTAAAAGTTGAACGGTATATTAACATGCACAGCACACTGCCTTTCAGGAAGACACTTCATTGACTGCGGGTCGTATTCACATGTCTCAAAGAAGAAAGCTCAGAAAACTTCTAAGCACTCACTCCGACACATATGCAAGCAAAAAGTTGAAACGCAACACCCAAATTCTATTATTTAATTAAGAAAGGATCTTCCTCTTGGAGGATCTTTTTCATATCACTAGATCATAATGAGCCATAATGAGTTATGTTTCCAGAAAGTACGCAACCCGGGATAGTTTGCAATCGAAATTAATATTACTCTCTAAATCGAGTACAGTAAAATAAATAATGATAAAGAAATCGAGCACAGTATTATCGAAATTAATACTGTGCTCTAATTTGAGCCCTCTAATTCAAGTTTTTCCGATCCATAAAGTAACTGAGCACTCCATATTCAGCAATTCGTTGAAAAGACTGATTACTGAGATTTATCATGAATTTTTTGATTCAAATGGTTTCATATAACTTTTATCACAGCAACAGAAAAATTTATAAATAAATTTATATAATTATACTTTATTCATATGAATATAATAATGAGTAATCAACGCTCATGAAATCGAACATTACTTTTTTCTATTATAATAAAAAAAAAAGTTTGAATAAAAAATCTGACTACCTTTTGCTTTATGATTGTCAAGGTTAAGAAATATATTTATTTAAAATTAAAAAAAATATTTGCAGAAAAATGATACATTTTTCTTATTTAAAATTATTTTAACAAATAAATGCATCGAATCATAAAATGTATATACGTATAATTTCAAAACTACTCTCGTATATATATATAGTTGTAATATACATATAATCCTAAATAATAAATTGGTTACAAATTTAAATTCAAGACGTTGAACATATCAAATACAAATAATATCAAATACAATGCATATAAAAATAAAAACTATTAAAACATTAAAATGTAACTAAATACGATAAGTGATTCTCGTAAATGAAATCACTCTACTGGAAATTATTACATATATATTGATATCCCTAATATATAATTTACAAAATAAATCATTGATAGCTGTCGTCAATTTAAATTATCAATTTCTTTTTCTTCTTAAAAAGAAGGTCTTGATAGGCGTGTAACAAATTAGTATATTAATTTGATAAATCAAATAAGAACTTTTTTGTAAATATTAAAATAATTTTTTCAGAATTAGCATACTTCATCTGTCAAAAGTTAAAGAAAATTTATATATTTAGAAATTTATCTCTGACTGTACGACATTATGAAATTTATAAAGTACTTTATTTAAAGTTTTGAATACTATCATGGTTTCTTCACTGATATTTTTGAATAAAGGATTCTGGATGCTATAAACATGATAAAAAAATGTGCTTTACTAAAATATTCATTCTTCTACACTGAAGTTGGAACCCTTTTAATATATTAAATCAAATAGTGTGAAATAAAACTTAAATGTTCACTGGTATGACAATACAACTAATTAAAATTTCGCATCAAAGGAAAGATTCGCTGATGAACAATTCACAACGGTACTGATTGTTCTGGATGCTTTTCATTCGCTTTTAATTTTAACGTAAGATTCAACACCTGCGGATATTATAGTAGTGCTTAAGATTAGTGGTATAGTGACAATCTGTTCTTACGAAATCCTGCTTATATTTGACAAAAAACTACAGAAATGGACCTTTAAATGAAAACATGTCACATTACACACACAGTCTGTCAGATTACAGTTATGTTTTAAATACGAAGGCTGTAATTTGAGTGGGATGTGCAGTTTGGAATGGAATGCTAGAAAGTTCCACACCTGAACGGAGAACGAAATCCACAAACTGTTTAAAAGCTAAAGCTCTTGTCAATCAGCTTCAAACTCGGTTTTCACATAGTGGATTTAGATACGCAGTTTTATATTTCCCTTGATATAGGACAACACTTTACATGTTTATAAATTTGTTTTCAAACATTTGTTTGTTAAATTTGTTTTCAAAAGAGGTTTCTAAAAAGCAATTATAAAAAAAGAAACTCATTGATAAGTATAAATAGAAACTGTTCAACATTAATTTTAAATACTCTTTATAAATACTAACAATATCTTACGCTTTCATCTGAAATCTCACTAAATCTATAAATGATCAATGAACAGGCACTTACTTCATTAAAGAGTCATTCATTAATTAAAGAGAATAAGAGTTGTCCAGAGAATTAGAAATCTGTGAAGCATAACAACCTATATATTTAGTTAGGTTAAGTAATTGCAAAATGCTTTCATCTGCCTATTTCTGTCGCTTCATAATTTTGAACTTGGGTCAAACGACGATATCAAACAATTCAGGTGTGGCAAAACAATCATGCCTGAGCTAGAAACTTCCTTTCGAAATATCTAAACTACACCATTGAAGATACATTAGATCCTGTAATAAATTAACATGCATAAGAACTCTCAGTATGATCATCTTTGACTGAATACGATATCGAATTCTTTTCCTTCTGATATGAGAAAGAGGCCTTTCCCAGCCGTTGCTTCGGCTGTACAGGAAACATTTATATAACTCATTTAAAATACTCATTTATCTGAAGCTGAGCTAGTTTTAAAAACATAATAAGAAACCAATGTTAATTTCAAATCATCTAATTTATCAAATGATGTTGATTATGTGTTTTAATATCAAAATATTTAATAACAATAATTTTTTAAATATTCGAGAATAATAAATTGCTTTTAGATTTTACCATATATTGTCTTTTATTTTATTTTCACTAGAATTTATTTCAGGATCTCCATCGAATTCAGCTGCCACATGGATCTCAGACTCTTCCCTCATGATACACAAGAATGTGACATGATCATCAAGAGCTGTAAGTGCATAAATTATCATAGTTATTTTAAAACATTGTAATAGAGTTTATAATAAAAAAAACTGCAATACAATTATTTTCAAATAAAAATGAATTTCATTGAAAAGTATTTTTACGCAAATAAAACTCCCCGGAAAGGATTTTATCGATTATTTACATATGGACAGACATGATATAAAATGAAGCTGTAACATTTAACTTCATTTTATATCATGTCTATCCATATTTTATTATTATTTTTTTATCACTAACTGCTTAAAAATTTGATATTTTTATAAATCTCATTTGACATATTTTTTATCTATCTCAGTGGCTCATACGGAAGATGAGATGAAACTGGTATGGGATGAAAAACAAAATATTACTCAAGGAGAGCACATAGTTTTACCGCAATTTGAAATTATAAAAGTTTCCAGTGCTGACTGTAGAAAAGGTATAATTCTTTTTTACATTTTTGTATGATAATTTAAATTAATTTTTGTTTGATATTGTATATGTATAATATAAATTTATTTTGCAATATCTATATCGTGCAATGTTTTTTATTTGCGTTTTGTAAAATATGACTTTGAATGTCACATTGAAGTTAATTTATTAAAAAACATAAGAGAGAGAAAAATTAAGAGATAAAGGAAATAGTTTAGGTTTTTAAGAGAGAACTGATCTGTCAAAAATTTTCAAAATATGATTCAAAGGAATACATAAAACCCTTTAGTATTAAAATAAAACAATGTGTAGAATAATATTGTCACAATTTAATAAAAACACTTTACATTGTGGTAAATATTAAACAAAAATTTTGTTATAAAAGATAGTTCAGTAAATATTTACATATCAATTTTGATTAAACAACCATCGTTTTAAAACTGAATTTATTTAATGGATAACTTTAACTGAACAAAAATAAATCATACACAAAAAAAGCATTTTATTTAATAAATAATTAAAATTAACTTACTATTATATTTATTAACATTTAAAAAACGTATTTTTTTAAATGATTCTAAAATATGTCTCCAAATTTAGTACAACTATAGTAAGAAATTATAGAATTATGAAAAAGGAAGTAAAAATATAATTAATAAGTTATTTTAACTGCCTAAAAATTCTTAGACTGATTAGAAAAGTGCAAATACTCTCTTCTTGTGTTGAATATACAAGGATTTCCCTTCCTTATCTAAGTGACATCTCGTTTTAGGTCAAGTATATGGTATGTAATATAATTTTCATTGAGTGAAATATGTTTAAATTGTTTAAATTAAGACACAAAAAAAGCTTCATGCATGAAAAATAAAATGATGCGTATATACGCACCATTGACCAAATAAATATATAAATCACTAAGCTAAACACACACACACAATTGTATCATGGTCGAATATTCATATTACTTATGGAAATTTTCGATACATTTTAGTTGCAAATAGACTTTGCATTGTTGCTGTTGTCTTGTCCAGTAAAGTAGTGCAATAGGATCAAATTGATGCAAAAGTGTCCAAGACAGCTCTGGGTACATCAAAAACTTCCGTGAAATAGAGGAGTTAATGCGGGGGATCGAAGTTGATGCTGAAGATTTTCCCCAATTTGAAAGGGCAATCAAAGATATGGTCGGTAGAAAGTTCGGTGAATTTGCATTTGAGGCACAAATAAATAACGTGGTCTTTGCACATTTTACATCTTCTATAGATGGGCTTTTTTTCAAGTTTACTTATGTTTTGCCTAATTCTATCTGTTCGTATTTTTTTCTGTAGCATGGATGATTGAGAATGGCCTTTATTAGTATGTGTAATTTGTAATGTACTTTTACTAAATAGATTGTTCTTGATCTCAGATTTTAATAGGCAATTTATATAACATTTAAAGTCTATAAGTGCCATTTTTGTATTAAATATTCTATGCAGCTTCCCAAAATATACTACAACGCAATCGATAAAATAATCATAAATTGTACAAAAGAAATCACGAATTAAAAATGCAATAAAACTCTAAAACCTTGTATAAAAAGTGGATTTTCTTTTTGTCTACTTTTCATGCATTCATTTAGACGAGTAACATTACCAACACCGACGTCACACCACTACAAGTCCATTTATAGGTTACACTACATTCTTTCATAATCACAAAAAAAGGGCAAGGAAACGCAAAGGGAGAAAGAAACATCCATGCCTGAACCGAGATTCGAAGCTGGGACCATCAACCTAGGAGTCTGGAACGCTAACAACTCAACCATCTGGTGACTCCTATAAATTTTTTGAACTGGAAAATACAAAATATGTCATTTCGTCTTATTTCTATTCAAACTTTATTTCTACTCCTATTTATTAAAATTTGGAACAAATAAAAAAAAAAGCCAATATTTATATTTTCCTTTATAAATTAATTAAGTTTCAAATATTTTGAAGAATTCCTATATCACTCATAGCGTAATGCTTAAATCAATTTTACAGTTTGTAATCATATATTATGCTTTTTATGTTTTCTCTTAAAATGCTCAATTTTCAGATTAAAGGGACGTTACATTTTTAAATCACTTCTCATTTATAAAAAAAGCTCATTTTTTTTTTCATGAACTAAAATATATTATTTAGTCAACTACGTTTTGCAGAATATTTTATCAAGCAAATAAAAATTGTTTTGAAATTTTAGAAATGAAGTATTCAAGACAAAACGTTATAAAACTCTCATACTTAATATTAATGTCTTATTTTTCACAGATAATTTACTCTAGAAACGTAGTATAAAATTAGGTATTGTCTTTTTTTAGTATTATTTAAATAAGAATAAAGTAGTGTATTATAAATTCATGTTCTTATTTAATGCTTAATATGATTCACATTGTGTCAGGAAAGAAAGAAAAAATTCTAGGTTCGAATATTATATTATATATTTATTTATATGTGAAAATATAAAAATTAACAAACTATTTTTTCAAACGCATACAATTTCAAGACTAATTATTTTTTCTCTCTTTTAGATGATCGTTTTTCATGTCTAAAAGGCTCTGTGATGATGACTCGGAGGTCTGGTTATTACATTACGAATGTTTATATACCCACGTGTCTTATAGTATTCATGTCTATGTTGTCCTTTTGGATTCCCCCTGATGCTGTACCCGCAAGAGTAACTTTAGGCGTCACTAGTCTTCTTACTATAGTAACCAAACAATATCAAGCTTCATTACCTAATGTTTCTTACATTGTAGCGTTAAATATATGGCTTTCGGCGTGTATTGGGTTTGTTTTTGTTAGTCTTTTGGAATATGCAACTGTAATAGCATTGCACACAAGACTGAAAAATATTGCACAAATGAAGGAACAACGTAATCTAGCATCAATAAAAGAGCATGTAAAAACTGTAAATAAGGTAAGTTAAATTCCAATAAATAAAAGATTTATGTACGTTTTCTAAGAATCATTGCATTCAAAGCGACGAAGCGATTATAAAAGAGCGTGTAACAAACATTTCAAGGTTGGTAAGAAAAGAGGATCTCTCCGAAATTAGTCAGGTTTGACGTAGAGCAATTGAGTGCTGCTCTCATATCCGAGATGGTAGAATGGGCAATGCAAACGTTAAGCGATTTTTTGTCGAAAAGTGCACAAGCAGTTGTAGCTCAAGGACATTCGGTAAAAGTTTTGGAAGTTGTACATGCTAAAGCACCATTTACAGTAAGTACAACTCCTCCATAGCAAATAAATGTTTTTTTCTCGTTATTCTCCTTTTTGTACTATTCTGCATCATAATCGTTATAAGTATTTTAACGGTTTTTGAAAATTAGTTACTGAATCAACTAAACGTTGTTTGTGTTAAATATTTTATAGCATTATTTCCTACTTAATGGCTAGTAATATCTTTCTAATTTAGATTTGTATATAAATAAATATTTGAGGAATATCTATTTATAGGCAAATGTCTAAAGAAAGTTTTCTACATGAGACTTCTTACAATATATGAAAAAGGAACTAGGCATTTTTTCTTTTGTATGAATAAGCAAAGTGCTTTACCAAGTAGAACTTTGTTAACAGCCGACAAAGCAACGATAAATTTTCTAATCACAAATATTAAATATTGGTATTCTTGTTTCTTCTAAATGACATCATAGTTATTAATATAGTCTTTTTCTCTTTGAAATACTCTTTTATTGCATTTTTTTTTTCTATTTTAGTTTATAGGAATTTATTTTCGCAAAGTAAATCAGAGAATTTATCTTTCGAATTTTGTAATTAAAATATTCAATAAATTCCAAAAATAAAAATATCAGCTTTTACCAATGATAGTTAAACATGATTCCTTTAAGCGCCTGAGCAGGGATAATCAACAATTTGGCAAAAATTATTTACATAAAAAATATGGACAATAATTTTTATACATTGGAAGTGTTCTAAGTTGTGTTACTACAATAGAATCAATCACCTGTAAAAAAAAAAGTTAATCGTGCGGAGTTGCGTTAATTGAAGGCAAAAGCGTTTATAGTTAAAAATGTGTTTATTGCTGCATGTTATCACAGTATTCTAGGGTAAGCATTGTACACACTGAAAAACTTACAAGGAAAAGGTTGCCAAAAATGGCATGATTACAAAGTGTGCTAAGGAAAGTGCTCGTTGCCAAGGGTCTACATTACAAATATGGAACATTCCGCCCGGCGTTGAAATATGCAAATGTTTTTAAGAAAAAATGTAAGTTTCATTATTAATTGACATATAAACAAAAATTAACACAATAATTATGATTGGAATGATGATAATGTATGCAATGTTACACCACAAATTAATATATAAACAAAAAAATAATACAATAATTATAATTAGAATTATAAATACGATTAGTATAATAATTCAATAAACATAAATGAACTTTTCAATTTGACTTAAAATTATCTACAGTAGGCAAAATGCAAATTTTAGAGATAGGTCTTCTAAGACTGGTCTTCACCGTTCATATATCTGCTAGTCTAACATTGCCGTCTGGATCTGAAATTAGTTTAATGGTTCGACCTAATGGTCACTGGTAAGTTCGAAGCTGAATATCCTTTACTAAAACTAACATACCAGGGCTTAAATTTTATTTTTAAAGAAGCACTTAGAGCGCTGCTGTAAATGGTTCAAATGTTTTGCCAGTGTTTCCAAATAGTTTGTATTAATTTTTTAGTCCTTTTCTATCTAGTAAGAAGTTTATCTCCTTTGTCAATGAAGTTATGTTCTGCGATAGAATTTATAGGTTTTCCTATTAGGAAATGACCTGGAGTTAAAACTAAAAATTCGTCAGTATCAATGGGTAGAGGAGATAGAGGTCGTCAATAAGAATCCTTTCTATTAGAGTGATTACTGTATAAAGTTCTTCAAGCGTTAATCTTGAGGAGCGTACCACATTCTTATAATGATATTTAAAAACCTTAATGTCCGCTTTTCAAAGACCACTGAAGTTGGGAGCCTTGGGTGCAAAAAATTTCAACTGATTCCTTTCTGAGGACAGCATAATTATAAACATCTTTTCCTAACATTAGTTTGTATAAGCGTTTAATTTCTACGGAAGCACCAAATAAAATAATGAAACTTTTCCCACGACGCGCAAAAAATCTTTTCAATGTTGCGATTAGAGCTTCGGAAGTTAAGTCCGAGACAAACTCTATGTGTACAGCCTTGGTTGCCATACATATAAATAAAACAACATATATTTTTGGAAGAATCTCCTTTCTCTGATCCTTATATTTTACGTAAAGGGCCCACATAAGTCGATACTTGTGCTTAAAAATACTGAGTTAGGTGAAGTTCTTTCGGTAGGAAGGTTCCTTATAACCCGATATGATACAGTTGGCATGTTTTTCTGAAGCATTCTACACATTCGTGAACTACTTTGCGCGCAGCACTTCTGCCACCAATACTTTAAACGAACAGTATTTAGAAGAGCTAGAGGGCCTACATGAAAATTTAGTTTATGATAAAATTGAAATATAAGTATAACTAATTTATTTCTGGCTGGCAGAATGATGGTATGTTTTTGATTAAAATTTGAATTAGAATGCACAAGTTTGACACCTACTCTAATTCATCCGTCAGACGGATCTATAAATGGATTAAGAAATTTCAGCTTACTGGAGGGAACTAGTGATCCCCTTTCTAAAGCAGATATCTCGGGAGAAAAGTATCTTACCTGAAGAATTTTTAAATGAACATTTTCCGCAATTTTGTATTCCTCCTGTTTGAGAAATCCTCTTTCCTTTCCAGGGAATTTACAATTTCTGAAGAACTTTAAAATAATTGCTAGAATTCTAATTAGTTTATAAAAATCATAAGTGATATTGAGTAAATCATTTAAAAACTTAGTCATTGTGATTGTAGTTAAATTATTTTTTAAATATGTTTGAGTTCATTAATAAAAAGTTTGTAGTTGAGACACTAGAAACTTGCAGTCTGAAAGGCATGTAAATTTAATCTTGAAATATCTGGTCCTTTAAACCACAAATTACTGACTGCAAGGACTTTAATATCAAGTCTTCTGAAGAGTAAGTAAGCAGGATTATGGTCTGATGGAATGTGCTGTCACTGAAAACCTTTCGAGAGTTGCTGAATTTGAAACACCCGGTTGTTAACAAACGTCTTGAGTAAATTTGAAGGAGATTTTACCTATAGTTGAGTCTAAATATGTCATAGAATCTATTTGCAGTCTTATTGCAGCATTGACTTTCTGTGTCAGTTTTGAGAGAAGTAGACTGGAGCAAAGTTCAAGCTGAGGAAACGTCATCGATTTGGTTGGAGCCACCCACGATTTCCTGCACAAAAGTTGGGTTGTTATTTTATCTGAATTGGATACAGTAAATCAGATGATTATGTAAATCACAACACCATATGCCTTTGAAGAAGCGTCTGTTAATCCATTAATCCGTATAACTCTACGAGCTTTGTGCTAACTTACAAAAAACATCTGAGAACAGATAGATTCTAAATCTGGCAAAATCATTAAAAACAAAAAATTTCCATTGTTTTGACACATCTGGTGGTAGAATTTAGTTCCAGTCCAATTTTAGTAACCACAGTTGTTGCATAAATATTTTTGTTTTGGCAATGACTGGTCACAGAAGTCCAAGGGGATCATATATACAGGCAATTTGTGAAAGCACCTTCCATTTGGTGTAACTAATATATGTGCTGGTACTAACCTTGCACTTAAAGGAATTACTTAAACTGTTACAACACATTCCTATAGTTTTGACAATTATTTCCTCAGAGTTTCAGTCGAGCGTGAATTCTTTAAGTTCAGTTGATGAAGTCCTATTGAAACACCGTTTGTGCTAAGTCATGTCTCCTCGTTGGAGCAGTTGTGTCATTTCCGATTTGAGTTTTTTTAAACTCGCAAATGTCTCAAGCACCAGATAGGCAATTGCCCATGTAAAAATCTTGAAAAACTGCCTTTGATGCTAAAGGAAAGCCTAAGTTTTTAGTTAAAAACATTGTTTAGGAGTATTATAATAATAAGAAACATTGTCTGAAATAACATCTGAAACAAGATAACCAAAACAACTTGATAGTAAGAATAAGTTATCTGCTAGCTATATTTTAACGACACTCAATAACGAAAAGAACAAATTTATATCCAAAAGAATGTCTATTGTTGGCGTAATATAAAACTATGAATCATTTAGTTTGGCTCCATTTGGAATATTTAATTTTTTAGAAGATGTAAAACTTATTATCTTAGGAGCAATTAATAAATCTACTTCCCATTGAGAAATATTTTTTTTTATTAGATAATAGAGCTGAAACCTTTTTCGAAAGTATCATTCAAACCAGCAATTGGGATATTTATATTTTCTTTTTACAAACCTAATAAATCTGCCACAGCGGAGGAAGAAAAACATGACTCACTGGTCGAGTCAAGGACGCCTCTGAATGGTTTGAATTTCCCCCATGTGTCTCTGACATATATTATTGCCGTGTTTATTAAAAAATATCCATCTTTCCGTGACAGAAAAACGAAAGGCGACGATTTTTTGGCTCCTGCTTATCAGTTTATTCTGAGCTGTTAATTTGTCGATTTTGTTCTTGAGACTACGTAGGCTTCAAGTATATAGGTTTATTCTCTCTTATGTTATGGGTACTTGTCATTGAAAGTGTGAAATATTTATGAAGGAGTGTGTGGTGATCTAATTTCATTTTATAAAGAAAACAAGAACTTTTATAGTTACATCTAGATAACGAATGAAATCCACTTAAGAAATTTTCACAAAGCCAGTTTGTTTTTTTTTTCTTTTTTAAACTAAATCTAATTTTGCAGATAATTACATTGATACAGCGGATGTGTTTGTATTTGCCAAACAATAAACAATTTAGGGGATTAGTCTGGCTAAACAAATAAAGATTTCTATTTATGGATATTAAATTTCGATGCAATGTTTGTTTGAATATTGCTTAAAATTTGACATCTCCTTTCTAAGAATCTGAGAAAATCATCAAATTCCGGTACATCATTGTCTTTCAACGTTAATTCAAATTGTTTACGAGTGTCTCGATCTAATTTATCAAGTATAATATTTAATTACAAGGCATTAGATAATTTGTGTCTCGCGAAATCTAATATTTTTAATGATCTCAGAGTTTTCAAAACGGTATCTTGATAGTAAGAATGTCCCGTAGATATTTTCCTGATTCATGCTTTAAAGGATAGAGATTTAAAATGGTTTTGATTTGACTGTTAACAATTACTCTTTTGATTTCATAGCGTTGCTTTAAAAAGTGAAGAAAAGTAATCGTCAACAGTTTCTATAATTTTAGCTTCTCCCTTAAGCGATCCACGTAAGCAATGCAATTTTTCATTTTCAGAAAGTTCAGGATTTTCATTAATTAGATTATTAAATTGCATTTTGAACAAATTCCATTTCCTCAAGTTTTCCGCTAAAAAATGGAAGAGGGATTTTTCCCAAAATCCCACTTCCATTTTTACACAGCTTTATAAAGCCTTTTTAGGCTGGTCACTGATAATAAATTCTTCAACATTTTTGTTTTGCACAGAGTTAATATTTACAATTTTTAATTTGTTGATAGAGGTTTTGTGGCTTACCTCTAATTTTTGAATGACATCATCCACTTCGTAAAGAGAGGCCTCGACATTTAGGAATTCTCCCTTCGCAATTTTGAAGTATTCATCCTTAAGCATTCGAATTTCTACTGCATAGTAAGCAAAATATTCAAATGAGCCTGAAGTTCAGAAATGCCTATATATCTTGCTCTCCTGTGATGACATTTTTTTAATTTCGTCAGTTGGCTTTTGATGTTTTCGATTTAGCTCTGTGATATCAGTCATTTTAGAGATCTGAATTTATTATATTAAATTCAAATATAGCATATAAATTTATTTATTCCACAGGGTCTGGTTCATCTCCGGGTCGCTAAGAACCAAAATATGCGGGATTGCGTTAATTACAAGCAAAAGCGTTTATAATAAAAAGTATGTTTATTACTGCATGTTCTCGCAGCGTTCGAGTGTTAGACACGCTGAAAAACTTACAAGGAAAAGGTTACCAAAAATGGCATGATTACAAAATGTGCCAAGGAAGGTGCTCCGTAGGCAAGGGTATACATAACAAATATGGAACAACAATAATATGAAATATTTTTTATTTTATGCTATTTTTTAATTTTAAAACAATAAATTAAAAAAATGTTCATTTTTATTTCAGATTTACCCAAGAGAAGTAGCCTATTTCAAAAATGGAGTGAGCAAAAGAAAGTTAAAATCCGAAAGCTTTTGGACTAAATTCTTGGGAAAACTTACGCCAGAAAATATTGATTATATTTCGAGACTAGTATTTCCCTGTGTTTTTATATGTCAAGTTTCTATATATTGGGCATTATATTACCATGCATAAGACAAAGAGAAAAATATAAACAAAGTACAAAATCCATCATTCATTATAAATATAGAAAAAAGGAAACTTGAACACTATATACATCACTTAATTTTTATAATTCTAGTATTTTACCGAATGTACTTTTAGAAATTGTGCTTCAATCTCTTCTTAATGTACAAATGTTTTAATTCAATTTTTTTTCATTAATTTTAAAGAAAACCTGCTTTTATTTATAAATTCTGGAGTATGTTTGAGTCAGTAAATTAAACTTATCTTTCTATAATATGGTTCGCACTCTTTATTTTTGAATGAAATTGATTCGTTCAGAATTTCATAAATTTATTTGCGATATTTGACTATATTGAAATACAAATAAACGATTTCGATATTCTATGTAAAATTTTCAAAAAAGCAATATTCACTGAACTGCGTGTATTTTGCAACTGATCATTAAACATATATTTATTTTGTGAAAAACATTTTCAATTATATACATTTTTGTTAACTATCAAACTTAGCTTTCATTCATTCCTGATTCAAATAAGTAAACAACACTTTTAAGCATAAGACACATGGGAATTTTGTAGTACATTAAATTTCAAAAATTTGTTAGCTTATATGAGTAATTACAAAATGTTAGTAAAAAATCACACCCATGTACACATTATGTCTGTTGACTCCTAACAGTATGAATACATTTCGCTAAATAAACAGAACTTATATCTATTAATTTTGCTGTTATTTATATCACGATATATATAGAGTTCATTTTATGCCTAGTTAAAATATTATGCACTCCTTTTTTGATTGCATTTTTTAATTTAATTTTCAGTTCATTAATTATGTGACATTTTAATCTATGATATATTAATAAATCATGATCAGACTGAGATATTTCTGTATTTGATTTCCACTTTAAGCTTGTACCTTTTCAGTGTAATCCTGGTCGAATAATCCCTTATATGCAAAAATGTGACTATTAAGCAACAAACCAAGCCAGATGTACATTAGCTCAGTTTTTTCTTTTATAAAGTCATGAAACATTTACAACCAATATTAATTTACTACTCACAAAAACATAATTTTAAATTTGAGTATTTAAGCAAATTCAAATTAATCTTTTTAAAAATTACAAAACAAATGCAAAACACTGTGAGTTACTTATCTGAAACTGATACGTTATATAGGTAACAAAGAATTTTTATCTTTAGTGATAAGTTTAAAAACATTAATTGTTAAATATGAAAATCAATTTAAAATACATATCTAAATTTATGACGTATTTTAGACATCGATTATTAAAATCCAAAAAGAATAATTACTATATATATATATATATAGGTTGGGAAAAAAGTAATCCATTATTTTTTCGGTAGACGTCTGTAGTGATCGATATCTCGTGCGGTATCTATCAAACAATTTCAGATTTATGCTCGTTGGAAAGGTGACATTTGACACTAAAACATCCTCTTGCGGTTTTTTGTTTGATTAATTCAGTTACGAGTACAAGGTTTCAAAAATGGAAGACAACAAACAGAAAATTCGATACATTTTCATTTTTCTTTTGTAACGGCGAAAAAGATAGCCGGGTGGTTAAAATTGTGAAAGGTGTTTATCGTCCTATATAAGACTGTAACAACCAGTTACGTACAATTTTTGTTTCGTCGATTCCGTTCGGGTATTTTTGATGTTAGAGATGCACCTCGCAAGTGGATACAGCATCGTCGAAAATGTCTATAAAATATCAAAAATGATCGAAGTTAACCGCATGTCAGCAGTCGTAACGCGCAAGACCTAAAAATCTACATGAAAGCTGTTTTAAACCTTTTTACAAAGTGATTCCAAAAGAAGTTACATAAAGTTCACGTAAAAATAATGGATTTCTTTTTCCCCAAACTAATATATATTTCAATAGCAAGAATTCATATGGGCTTATAAATAATGTTAAATATTTCATAGACAATTTTGAAAGCCCAAGAATTATTGTGTTTTAATATGAATTTAATATAACAGTAGAAATAATCTGAAGGAAGACTAGAAAATATTAAGAAAGAATGATAAATAAGAACATAATTTCAAAGATTACTGTAATTGAGATGATTTTTCTTGAATATTCATTCATAATAAAATGATTTGATGAGTACATATAATCAATACTTTTCAGTCTCACTGGCATTTTACTTATCATTTTTATGTATTAAAGCAAAGATTCCCAAAACTTGATTTTTATGCATTAAAAGATTCCGAATGGTGTGCTTTATGACGCTTCTCTTTGAATTCGCACGTGGTAGTTTATTGTAAGTAGAGTTTTATTTTAGCTAAAGCGTTGGGTATTTCGGTTTGCAGCTTTTAGAAAATTATTAGATCTTGTTAGACGTGAATTCTGTTTTTACCGTTGCAATGTCGAAGCGTCGAAAATGTTTAACAGTGCATGAAATAGCAGAAATGATGCAAAATATTTCAGATATTGATTCTTAAGCAGATTCTGATAGTAGTGATAGTGTTACTATGATATATTCTGATAATAAAGAATGTGGCGTTGATATTTCGGAAATTTCACGGATTTAAGCTTAATAGCAAAAAAGCCCCCAGCCCTGGACAGACGCTAGCGTAAGACACTGCCGGCCTCCACGATGAGGGCACGTTTGCGCTACCCGTCGCGAAGGGGTTAATATGGGAATAACAGCATACAATGAAATTCAATGCAAGATAAATTGCCATTAGTTTTAAGTAATTTTGTAAAATAATAATAAATAATTTGTTGAGTATTTAATATAAAATAATAAATAGGGTGTATATAATAATGTAAGATAATAGAAAAGAATAACTAAAAATGTTACTATAGGGGTTTAGAATAATAAATATCTGTCTATATTCCATAACATTCATTAGCTTTTAAACTGTGAGATCAATTTCATTTTTACTGAATCATGTACATATGTTATCACTGAACTATAATAAAGGGACACATATTCCTAAATTTATTTATTAGAATATTTGGGTTAATTAGTTCAAGTAACACATGAAATTCATATCTTGAACAAACTATATTTTGTTATATTGGACCTAGATTGATTGGCAGTATTGGGCTAACCTGGTCTTCTGATATTATTTTGTATTACCAATATATAAAAATAACTGTAACAAATGAGACTCGTTTGATTATTTGAAATTTAGCAATGAAATCAATAACTTCACTTGCCTTATTTTTATAAAAAACGCATTTTGTCATTTAAACTTAGCCTCTCAATTTCAATAATATACGGAATGTATAACTAATCTGGTTTCACTACAAGATTCTAATTTTCCACACATAAAATATAAATTAAATTACGCAGCGAATGAATATTACCAAGTTGGAATTTAGATGTTTTTTATTTATTTGACAAATCAAAAAGCTATTAAAAAAAGAAAATATATAAACTGTTAAAGATGTTTTGTTTTCTCAGGATGATGAAAAATAATTATATTAACATCTCTTTGGGATTCAGGCCATTTCTTCAGCTATTATTGAAGAATTCTGAAATTTACAAATACCACTTACTCCCAATATTTTACTACAAATTCCATTTTAATAGTAAGAGTAAAACATTTAATATCTTGATTTCGAGATTTCATTCTAAGAAGAAACATAAGTTATTTATATATGATGGGCCCGATGGATCTGCAAAAAATAGCTACCAAATCTTTTTATTTTTGCAAAATGTCTAGAAAAGTAATTCAGGAAATGTGCAACATATAATGATTTGAAACTGATAAGGCATAACCAAAAGTGATTCAACACATAAGTTTACAGTAAGCTCCATAACTGTCTTGTAACATCTTAAAACCATGAACAATTAGAGGTTTACAAAGAACTTCCGAAAAATGATGCTTCAAAAGCAAAGAATGATGCATGTAAGCACAAAGTAGAATTTCTGATCAAACCATATGGTCATCCCTTTGTATTTTGTATAATAAGACTTATCATCAAAGACTTAGTGCAACACTTTCATCTTTACACAACTACAATGAAGTTCATACTTTTATTTCCAAGAATACTTTAAAAGACCATTTAAAAAAAAAAAAAAAAAAAAAAAAAAAAGTAAATCTTAAAATATCAGGCAATCCAGTAGCATTTCCAGATTGATATCCGAGAGAGAGCAGGGCATCTAAACAGGACCAGGAGTCATGTTGATGTGACATAGATGTTTATTCAGGTAATCATAGTTAAATATCAGGTGAAACATTTTATGAGATTTCATCCTAGGCCAAAGAGAACTTAAGACATGGTTTTACTGAAATTAATAACGAATACAAATAATTGTTTTGTTTTTAAAGCATAAATTCTCGGTGACTCCCACTAAACTAGTAAGGCTCCTTGCAACAGGGTACAAGACAGTTTGATGACATCAAGAATCAAAAAACACATCAATCTATGCGAGTTTAAAACCTGATTTAACCGAATATTCATTATGTTCACTATAGGTGAGAAAAGGCATGTTAAATAGGTGACAGTCGCATGCCTTCCCAGCGAAATACTTCTAGGAGTAGCAGACATAATATTGTGAGTCTTCTGGTGATCCCTGCTTCTAAATTTTGATGACTCTAATCTTTCAACAATTTCTACTTAATTGCTCCAGCCTAACTTTGAGCTAGGTAAATTATGCTGGTGCAACATTTTTAGTTTTCTGACTTGCTGACAATAATTAAACAGCATAATATTACTATGATTGTTTATTTATAAGTGCTATACATTACATATTTTACCATTGAATGTTTTTCATTTTTCACTGATGAAACAGTAATTTTAACTAATACCTAAAACCTTGAAAAAATGGGAACTAAACTGAAATAGAGAAATTTTTTGTTACTTTAAAATATTCAATCAAATAGATACTTTTAAATATCCATACTCTTACTTCATATGGATAATACAATTAATTCACAAAGTTTCCCATGTAATAATTTAAATACTGGTTCATTGGGTCAGAATAATCGTTCACTGATTCTTGATTGATATGACAGCATAGACAGAAACCTCAAATTTACGAATACTACTAAGAAAATGCACAGAACAATAATTTACAAATTTTCTAATTAATATACATAAATAAAATATGAAATACTATAATAAAAACACTCAATTTTATTGATGGAGCAAAAAGATAGTCAATTATCCGAAAAAATAAAACAAACTTAAAATAAAGATTTCAAATGTTTTCACTATGAAAGAAAGAGATTGTAAGTTATCTCTTTACTTCTCCTTAGCTACTAAGAAGCAAATACATTATATCATCTTAATCTTCATACATTGCTGATTTATAAGATCAATTAACACATTCCATTTAATTTCAAACATAATGCTTCAATATTTTACTTTACAATACAGCCAGCAAAAATTAGGGGATGTAATCCAAAGAATTTAATTTATATTCTATATCATAAGTAAGATTGATTTTTAACAAAGATATAACTCAAAACTACAATTATTAATCTTATAATTAGTGTATGATATTTAACAAATTCAGCCACAAATGGCAGTGATGAATGTAGTTACTGAAGAATATTTCTGTTCATCATCATTACCATTCATTTGCATACTGTTATTTATATTCAATCAAGATTAAATGACGAAATTTTGTTAAATATAATTTGTGTTGGTAACTATGTTACAAGCAGCAATATCTGTTTTAGAATTTCTAAGACACTAAAAATTTGGAGACAAATTTTAAGAACAAAATACTTTTTAAACAATTCCAGAAAATTGAAGTTGCTTTTTACTACTAGGAAGTTTTAACATCAAACAGCTATTCTTAAGTAAGTTATTAAACTTTAAATGTAAATTTGGAAACTATATATATTAGTTGAAAAAATTTCTGTTTATAATTTTATCAGATTTGAAATAAAGAAAATATAAACAAACATTTCATATATTTTATTATTGCTTATACAAGGTACTTATGGCATATATTTCTAATTGTAGTCCATTAGACAAAATAAGAGCACTTTGTATTTTAAGAACTTAACTAACACTAAATATTTAGAAAAATTGCAACAAGTGCAGAATAAAGAAATTTTTACAAAAATATAGCAATACATATTACAAATTTAGTCCTCATTCCTTACAGAATAAGACATTATAAAAATTATGCACTGCAATTTTTGGAATGATTACAACCATTTGGAATGGCTTTTCATGTACATAACTATAAATTACCAAACTTAATTTTTTAAAAGAATGAATTTTTTAAAAACATTTTGATATAAGAAATATATATATATATATATATATATATATATATATATATATATATATATATATATATATATTGTATTCAATAAAAATGGATAAGCATATTTTAATAATAATGATTTATTTTCATGACCATGCTATTCCAATTTAAGCTGTATCAAGTGAAAGACTTCTTATTAAAATGGCATATATATCTGTCACTTTAAATATATATATATCAAATAATCTTTAAAGGATTAACATTAAAATATTTTAAATATATAATAAATTTTTATTAGGAACATCAGAAGAAATCACAAAATATCCTTTGAACACTGTAATTTTATAAATATAACAATGCACAAGACAAATATGTACAAATTAACAGACATAGATATTCATATGCATCTGAAAAGTAAAATTTTAAAATATTAAAACTAATATAATAAATAAATTTCAAGAAGTATAAATACAAATGTAAATACTTAAAAAACCTATATAAACACTTAGAAAATAAGTTAATAGTATTACTGCGTCACAAAAATTTACAAATATTAACCTTAAACAGATAAAAAATTAAAAAACAATAATATTCAGAAAGAAGCAAGAATTTTTAGATAAAAAAAGTGACTACTCACAGTTAATTGTGTTTATTGATAAATTCAAAGATATAAATAAATTATATTTTATTCATGCACATAGTGAATTTTACTTCAAGGTAGATTATACTCTGGTATAGTTACCTTACACTCATGAACAAATTCAATGATTTTAAATTTTGTTTCCACAGACAGAAATTTTATCTTAAAAAGTGCATATTATTTATGATTTTAAAATTCAAAAGAAAGCAAAAATATGTAGAATAAGGGAATATAGAAAGAAAAAGAAAAAAAAAAGAGTTAAACAAAATACAGAAGAGAGAAAAGGAATAAACACATAATAAAAGAAACTAAAAGTACATGTAAAACAAATTCAGGTTCCTCCCCTCAACAGCTAGAATACTTTTATAAGACTAGTAATAGTTATTCATAAAAATGGAATTAAAAAATATTTTTTCCATTTTTTTTAAAGAAATATTTTTTTTTTGAAAGTTTTGACTGCAGAAACAAGAAATATATATTTAAAAGTATTAGTGATATATATAAATTTATAAATAACTAGTTTAATTACTTTACTTTTCAGATGCAATACACATGACACTTAAACATTACAAAGTCAAATAATACTTTTTCTCTCACATCTCAACATCTTGTGCATCTCAAAAACAAAGACATCAGTGAATGTATAAAGTAATAGATTCAATATATTATAATTACAGAAGCAGTCTTGATTGTCCTTAACTAATCATAGGTTCAGAATCAAATATTGCATCAAATTCTAAAAGAAGGAACTCAACAATTCTATTTTGGTGCATCATATCTAAAGCAATATTAGATGACACATATTCAGGCCACATTAAAGTTGGTCCAAATACAATCGCTAAATTTTGTATTTGCATACGATTTTGCTTGTGAAATTCAGTGACCCTAAATTAAAAAAGAAAAATAAACTTATATGTACGTGAAATAATTTTATTTTATTAGAAAAATGATGTTTAGTATATTAAAACAATTTTAACTAGAATAAATGAATATTTATATTTTCTATAGGAATAAATATTTGAATACTTTTTAGACACTAATTGCATTATTGATGTTTATTGGAAAACACATTTGAGCAAATTATACATTAAAATTATTTTCTATTCTGACATAATAAAAAATAAAATGAGAAAAATAAGTAATTAAAAGTAATTAAATAAGAAAATAAAATAGTAATTTCATTGCTTTCATAGATAATTAAACAGTGAAAGCATATCTTAAAAATTTACATTTAACTTAATATAGGAAGACTTATAAAAAAATAAATAAAAATTACTATCTTATAAAAAAATAAAAGCACTTCTAATGCTAATTAATTAATCATTTTAAATCAAAATTAAGATTTGAAACAATTTTTAATTTTTCACTGGTAATGAATAAATAAATGTATTTATATATTCCAAAGAAAATTTTCTAATCATGCTACATTTAGATTTAAATTTCTTTGGCTAACATTTATATTTACACCGCTTGTTGACTGCTTATCACCTTACAGGAGTTTTATAGATAGCAGGCTGAATTTATGATGTAGACAGAACAAATTAAATTTTTTAAACATTCTATAGGCTATCTGCATTTTTAAAATTATATATGTACTAAAAAAGATCGAAATTACAGAAATTTGAAACATCTTTGCTATTCAAACTTTTTTTAAACAAAAGTAATAGTAAATTCCAAAGATCACTGTTTTAAGGGATTGTAAATCTCTTCAGTAGATGCGAAATTTTTATTTTCATCATAGAGGCTTATTATTTAGTTAATGCCATGGTAGGTATTCGGTGATACTTTTTAAAATATAGAAAAGACATCTATAGAAGTAGTTTATATTTGAAATAGATTGAACTGAAAATTTTTCCCTCTGAGTCTCTTTCTCCTTTACACATTGATTTCGCAAATTAATTGCTTACAAAAATCTCTAAACTTGCTTACAGATTGTTGGTTGGGTTTTATGGGACAAGGTCTAAAAAGGACAAGCTGCACCTGCTTACAGATGTTAAAGTATTAAAAGTCTTAGAAACTGGTTTCAATGGGTAACGATTGGTAACTGAATTGACTTCTGACTTACTTTTGTAGTCTAAGCTTAAAAGAAAAAAATTGTGAGACATTCCTAGAATGTACTAAAAGGTAACTAACATTTTGGAACAACCTTAATGGTTCTAGATGATTTTGGTAATTCCAAAATTTTTATGAACAGAAAGTCCAACATGAAGTTATAACCTATTCTCTCTTTTTTTTTCAAATGCATCATTTTTATTACATCACCACACATTATTCCAAGAACATTCCTTTGGTACCTCCTTATCTTAGAAAAAAATTTGGAAAATTAAAGTATATTCCCTATTTTTCTCAAAAAGATACAAAGTAATCTTTGCACTACTGTTTTAATTTTTTGGAAAAATACTCTGAGATTCTAAAATTTAAAAAAATACAAAGAACTTAGCCATTTTCCAATTAATACATGGAAGAATTATTAATCAAACGAAGTAACAAAATTTATCTCAAGTGTAACATAACAATAGAAATATTCTTCACAAAGTATAGAATATCTTAAGTTGATGACAGTAGTATTTTATTAAGTCCACATTTAAAAAAACAATTCACTAACCATAAAATATGTATTAACAACTGATCAGCATATCAATTCCTAAATATTTGAACATTAAAATGGTACTTCCTTATTTTTAAAATTTGTAATATTAACATGGAAGGTTCAAAATTATGAATTCTTACCTTAATAAATGTTTTAATAATACTTGCAATGTTTCATAATTAGGTTCTGGCATCTTTAAGACAAGTTTTTGAAGAGCTTCTAATTTACTATTTGAATCTGGTAATGCTGGAAAATATTTCAAATACAGAAACTGATTTCAATGTTTAATATATTAATAAATAAAATAGTAACTTTAAAATAACTTTGAGTACAGCAAAGTAATTTGTTATCAAGCATTTAAAAAAAAGTCAAAAGTGCAATCAAATATATGTTCTATAGAAAATAATAATACCAATAGAATCTTTTTGAGAAGAAATTTTTAAAAATAAGCATTTTTGTAATCTTATTTAAAACTATTTTAATAAAATTTTTAGTAACTTAATAAAGAAAAGAAAGTAGTTTAACAAAACTAAATTAAAATTTTTTTTGTTTTTTTTTTTCAAATTTATGGAAACAACTCTCTGATAACTAAATATTTTCAGATGGTCAATTAAATTAACTCCTAACAGAAAAATAAATTGTTAATAAATAATTAGCATTTTAAGAGAATGACAAAATTATATTAGTATGACAACATTGTTTGATGAATCATTTTGTATTAATAAAAATATTCCTTCTAACAGTAT
This sequence comes from Latrodectus geometricus, assembly GCA_026290005.1. NCBI lineage: Eukaryota > Metazoa > Arthropoda > Arachnida > Araneae > Theridiidae > Latrodectus > Latrodectus geometricus. The sequence goes on along the minus strand of JAPDSC010013854.1, from coordinate 253,832 downwards.
GATTATTTCTGCAACTTTAAAATATTAAATTAGAAAAATTAAAATAATGTAGTTTTAAAGTGGAATTTTTTTTTCCAATTATGACTAAGTTGAAAGAAATATCCTAAAATTCAAAGAATATTTTGTTATAGTTCATTTAAATCATAGTCATTTTTTTAATCAAAGAATTATGTAAATACCTCATTTATTATAAATTTGTTGCATAAATAATTCAAAC